>CM065461.1:43770099-43845099 GCA_032872475.1 Leptopilina myrica (nomen nudum)
TGCTTGAAAGAAAATAAAGAAAGAAGAAGAAGAAGAAGTAGGAAAATAAGAAATTGAAGACAGAGAGGAGAACGAGTCCTGTAGGTGGAAGGGACGTTTAAAAAAGATGGGGTTACGGACAAGGTAGAGAGAGGACGGATGGACGTACAGAAGAGAAGAGCAAGTTGAAGGCGGTAGTGGTGCAATGATCTTGGGGTCATGCTCCGGTCACTGACATCTAAGGTTTAACTCTGTACACTCTCCTTCTGAAGACCAACTTTGCCCTCTGCTTGCCCCCCTTCTTTTTACCCTTTCTCTCTCCCCCCCGCTCCTTTTCCCACTCACTCACCTTTAGCCAACGCCACGTGCAGATCGTGCACTACGTCCTACTATTTCCAGTTGTTTCCAGTTGCCAGTTTGGACCAAGAAATGATGACCTCTTCTGAATCAGGGTTATGGACTATTCTAATGCTTCCACGAAACAACATCACAGCGATGATCGATTTACCGAGATCGTTTTTTTTTCTTTTTTCTTTTTCCATCGAGAGTTCAATTTGTGATGGCTTCGAAACGAGTGAATGACCTGTTGAATGAATAATCGAAGGATATTAGACCGCGGAAAACAATCCTCTCAGATTTATTGCACGCACACACTGTATATAATCTTAGGGTTGGAAATTTAAATTTTTCCCCACTAAATCTTCCACAAAAAAGAGGGATGTGTGCAGAAGCAATAATTTCTAAACCATCACGAATACAATTTCAATTAGAAAAGAGGATTTTTCAATTTATTTCACTTATTGTCTATTGATTTTTCATTTTTTTTCCAGTTGTTTCTAAAGAAAGAGTGAAAGATTGATATTTTTGCCTCCCCCCCCCCAAAAAAAAAAGGATTCAATTTGTCCGAGTCTTGGCGCGAAAAAAAGTGACAAAATTTATGAGCTCAAATTAAAATGAAAATAAACGAATAGTAAATATCTACTTCTCTCAGGAACGTGATAAAAAATGAATATCTACTTGGGTGTCCAGTGCAGAGGCGAATTGGGCCGCAGAGACTTGAATAATAATTCTCGTGGATTGGTATATCTAGTAAAGCGTGTACCGAGCTTTAAAATGAAAAATATGTAAATTATGTAATAGAAAAATTGCTGCGCAATAACGAGTAATAAATGCGTCGCTTATAAATTATATGCTCGAAATTAAAACAAATTTCTCAAAAAGAAATTCATTTTTTCCCCATTTTGTTAGAATAATCTATTTTTTATTTATTTCTTTTTGGTAAAAGAAAATTTGTTAAAAATAGAAGCACTCAAAAACACTTCTCATGAATGTATTCTTTTCAAAGTAAAATTTTAGCTTCTTTTTGCTCTTTTTTAAAAATGTAATACAAAATTTTCGGTTGTTGAAAATCTTTTTGAATTTCTATCTCGCGCAGTATGTTTTTTTTGGGGGGTGGAGAAAAGCAGAAATAAGGAATCTAGTCGACAACAATGGCGCGAAATGGAAAGAAATCATCCATCTTTCTTGTGACGAGGGAAAAGAAGAGAATCCTTTTCGGGACTTTTTTCTATCTTTTTTCAATGTATATGTGTGTCTACGTTACTCGTATGTGCCATAAAGCATCGTAATCGGCTTGGAGAATTACTGGCAGACGTGAATCGCAACGAGAGGACTGCAATCGCATAGTCACCCCTCGAATCTCGTCGGAAGATATTCCGTTTCGTGGCGTCAGGACCATTGTTTGACTCGTGCAGATAATCCGGATACGGAAGCTAGTCTGACTTTGCTAGTTTCGTCAAAGCATTTATATAGTTTTCAACCCAGTGGGCTTAAAATACTCGTACACTTATCTTTAGACCGGACGTTTTAGTGGTGACCTTCTAATTGGAGTTGAAAACTTGTCGCATATATCTACTAAAAATGAAACTTAATCCAGGAGAATTGATTTTTTGCTCTCTCTCTCTCACCTTTTTTACATTGTATATTTTTATGAACACACATTTTGCAAGTATGGGTTAAAACGTGATTCTGAAAAATAAATGTGGATTATAAAGAGCCACTTGTCTCTTAAAAAATCACGATACTACTTTTATTCTTTTATTTTTAAATCGTCGAATTTCAATTTTTTATTTTTTCATTTTCAATTTACATTGTCGGTAAATTTGTAAATACGATATTTCACTGGAAAAGAAAAAAAATTTGCTGACGAAGGAGATTTAAAAGTTTTTGCAAATGTTCAAACAATTAGTGAAATAAAAGTTTACCGAGTAAACTCTAATAACTAAAGTTTTAATATTGAATTGTAGTCAATAAAAAATTTAATTTAATGATTAACTCAAGCTTAAAAATTAAAAACTCTTAAAATTTCTATTTCGAGCAATTTCTTGGCATCAAGACTTTGATTAAAAGTTAAATCATTATTGACGATGAGCTTTTAAAATTTCTTTAAATAGAAATTTTTATAAGATCAAATTTCTTCAAATAGAAATTTTTTTAAGACCAAATTTATTAAATTCCAGAATATTTTACAAATCCATTTAATTGTTTAGGTTCTCCTACAGACATTGTTTAATTACTGTAACCAGAAAAATAAATATTGGCATAAACACAATTCAATGTTATAATAATAATTATTATTAATAATATTGATATTACTCTAGCAGTAATGTAATAGTAATATTACTACTACTTATGTAGCAATAAAGAAAAAATGATATTATAAAATTTATGAAATATAGTGTTCTTGATGGAAAAATAAATAATAAAAAAAAAATTTTTTTATGTTACAGGTGAAACGAGTGGGAAAATGATTCATAAAATTAATCGTCGCAATTTCCATAAACGCGTGAGTAGCGTAAAATATTATGGAATATTTCTACATTAGTTAATAGTTTATTTGTGTGTTAATATCATGTAAATTATAATAATTGACATTCTCCATCATCATGATAATAATCATTTGGAAATATTTTCTTTTTTATTGCTCTAATTATAACTTTGCCATAATAACCGCTACTGCGAAGGCGATTCGAGTACTTTTAAAGAGTTCATCTCCTTTTCTGAAATGTTTCTGGTTTCTTTCATGCGCGATAAGATAGCTAATACTGGCTGCTTTCGAGAAATGATATTATACGTAATTATTTATAAAAATTTTTGAAAATCATTAATTATAACTGCTGTATTTCAAAATAAAAGCATTCATGGAGAATTTGTTTAATTAATTCAATTAAAAAAAAATTTTTTTGAGAAAAGCTCAATAATTACTTGAAATGTAGTAAAATTAGAGTTTATATGGTAATTATCCGGTTTTGAAAAATTTAAATGTAATTATTAAAATATTTGTTTTTATAATTGAGTTTAGATAGAATTCTATTGCTGATTGGATAAAAATTAAGAACTAATAGTCCTCAGAATTATAACACTTGAAATAAAAATTTTTTGATTCTCTATTTACTGAATGTTGATTTCTTTCCTACAGGTTCATGAGAAGCAGAAGTGAACGCTTATAATGGACGGAATGGACTTAAAAATTTTGCAGGCGGGCCTGACTCGTTGCTCTGCCCGTACAATTAAAGTGGGTGAGCAAAGTTTCAGGTGTGTTTGCAATTTTTCATCTCATCGGAAAAATTCACCCTTTTCAAGACTGCAAAAGAATTTACCAAATTTTCCATTGAAATTAAAAATAAAAACGGTTAATGTTAATAGAAAGAAAAAAAACATTCTCCTTTGGTTTTATTGAAGATCAGTCCTAATGGTCGAGCTTCGTTTCCGGTAAATTTCATTTCAGTCGATATTCCCGCATTTATACCAATCGTCCAACGGATTCCCTGGGCTCGCCTTTTTGTTTCACACAATCCTCCTAATGGGCGCTGATTCTTGTCGAAGAAAAGACAATTGGCCATTCTCCGGAACCGAAAGCTCGTGCGACTCTATTGACTTTTCCTTAAAGTCCCCTTTTCCTCCTTAACTTTCAGAACCTTCTTTTACTTTCGTCTTGCGATGAAAGAAGTAAAAGAAGAGTGGAAAAAAGGACAGAGGAGGAGGAGGAGGGAATTAAAAAAAATGCTGAGAAAAAGTTTCAAATCGAGTAAGTATCTCAGTGGCTTTATCAGCAAATTCTTAAAAGTCAGTGAAATCGCGTGAGTAATCGGTTCTTTGGAGGCGGAGGGAAAATTTTCATTAGTTCAATTGATATTCAACATAAAAAGGCATTTTCGCCACATTTTCTCAATAATATTCCTTTTGATTCTTTTTTCTTTCTCTTAGTTCGAAGATTTTTTTTCATAATTTCAACATTATGTTACACAGTGTTAATAATCTATTGATAATTTCAATTCGATTTTTAATTATTAAAAATAATAATTGGGAAAATAATTTTCTTAAAATGCCCTCAATGAAGCTCGACCAGTGTTTGACAATTTTCGTTTTTGAAAAAAAAACTAATTTTTTAAATAATGTATAATGTGTGTGGAATTTTTGAAAAATTTCTCACAACGATAATGGAAGAAGAAAGAGGATCGCAGACAGGAAATCATCATCTTTCTTTCACAACTATCCTCTTACGCCTGAAATTTGCTTTTTACCTAGCCTCAGAGCTCTCGGTAAATTGAGATGAAAAAGGTGAGCAAAGTTTCAGGTGTGTGAGTGCGTTGAAAACAACGATATTATCAAGGAATATAATTTTTATAAATTATCGTAGATTTAATTGATAATTGAGAAAATCGAAGTTGACACGCTTTTATACTTTTTAAATTCCCTGCCTTTTCCAAATTCTTCAGCATTTTAAAACGAAAACTATTCGTTATCGTCAATAACTTCATTTTTAAATAAATATTTATTACTGATTTTCTTTACCGAATTTAAAATTCTTAATTCAATAATAAGAATATCATTATGAAACATGAAGATGTTTATTTGATACTTTGTCACTGTCGCTTCTTCAAAAATTATTTTCACCATTCCGACTATTCACTTCTAGAATTTTCAAGTAAAATTCTTCTTTAATTTTTGAAAATAATTTTTGAAAAAGTTGTTTCTATATTCAAAGGTTTTCAGTTTTCCAGATTTGCAACAATTTTTCAGGTTTCATCACAACCGTGGAAAAGCTGAATTTTGAAAAGAGAAAATAAATGAATGTAAAAATTATGTATTGTCTGCCTCATTTCAACCTATCATGCTGTTAGGGAAAAAACTTATTTCACAAGAAACGAGTGTCACTTTCAGGCTTGCAATAATGTTCGATGAGCTTGAAATGGAATTATGCAGGAATAATGTGGTAATAATAAAAGTTTAAGTAAATATGGAGCAGTGTCATGACTAGAAATAATGGAACTGTGGGAATAAGTTCATTTAACTTGTGACTGCGATCGGTGTAAATCGGAAAATGGTAACGACTTTCTGTCATCATTATATCAGTGATTTTTTGTATGTGCGTAGTGGAAGTGATTTCTTCTCTTCTTTTCTTATTTCTATTACAAATTTGTGGTCAACTATATATTTACAGGAATTACACTTTTGTCATTACGTAAAGTATATATTTCTGTTACCAACACCATTTGGTTTACTATTTCCAGGGAGACTCGAATATAAATAACACAGGAGACTGTTTAGAAACATTCTATTTACTCATACTTCTCTTGGAATTTCACTTTGTTTTCATTTTCATTTCATTTCTCCGTAATATCCATATCTCTAGTTATTAGATTAGATTACAGTTACATTTACAAATTAATTAAATTAATGTTCCTCGAAATTTGTAAAAGCAAAAATTAACTAGTAATTTTTAAATGACTATGCATTAACTTATTCTTTGTTGATTAAAAAACCTCTTAAGTAGCGTTAATTAAATGTAAAATGTAAATTTAATACATTTCAATAATCTTAGAATATTATTAATTTTAAGAAGAGGTTTGGAGAAAAGCGTAGAAAAGACAGAATATGCGAAGGAATTCTCGATTTGGTTATAAATAAAAAATAAGTTGAGAGTTCTCTTTTTTTATAGGTCTTTGTACTCTGTTTCCATTTTAATGGCCTTCTCTGGATCTGATAATGTCTGCGTTGACTTTTTTTTTAAGCATTTTTACATACGAGAGAAAATTCTTTTTTCCTTCTCTTTCAACTCAGTCAGAAAGCAAAAAAAAGACACTTCTTCAACTCTTGCCACATTATTCGAACGCGAAATAAGTGTGTCACGAATTCATTTTAAAGAATAAGACACAACAAAGGCTTTTGTACTTTTTGTCATTTTAATTTCCAATACTGGATTTATTTCTATTTCTATGAGGAAAATAAAAACATTTGAATTTTGATATTTTTTTTAATAATTATTGTAATTTATTTAAATAAATTTCAGGGTTACAATTTCTTAATTTTAAATAAGATTAAAATTTAAAAAATTTGTTTAGGTCTGGAGTATTTGTCCAGAGACAAAAATATTAAACGAAAGAGGCAGTCAATAAGATTAAAAGATTTTCTACCTTCTTCATCTACTGATTTAAATAATACTTCTAATTCTTCAAAATGTCCTGCTACTGTCACATGTGGGAATAGCACGAATAAAAATAAGGAAAATGCGAAACGACGTCGTGACGATAAAGATAAGAAGGATACCAAATTTAAAGAAGACTAAAAAAGATGATTCTTTGGAAAAGAATAAAGAGAAAATTACTAAAAGGAGGATGGCAAAGAATGAGGAAGATGAAGAACCTCCTATGGATGAGAGAAAAAGGAATCGACTCAAACGATTGGGAACTCGAAAGCAGACTGTCAAAATATCTTTGGGCACCATATGTAAATCAAATGACGTAAAGGAGAGAATAATTGAAGATGCAAAAATAGTTTCCAAAATGAGAATAGAAGTCTCGTACGTCCATTATTTAAGAAGAAGCCCGTAAAATGAATCGGGAATCTAAAACAAGTTTCTTGAAACATTTCGAAACTAAATTGACGAGATTGCCAAACAAATTGCAAGTTTGAAAATTCAAAAAAGAAGAGAACATCGTGCCAGAGACAATGCACATCGTAGGAAAGTTTTTTCAAAGAAAAAAACTCGAAAAAGCAGAAAACAACCAAAAACTCATAGGAACGAAAAGGATATGGCCTTAAAGAATAGGTGATCGAGCTCTGCAAGTAGGATTCGCAACACTCTTAGCACGAGGGAAGAAGCTAAATGTTTGCGACATTGTCGCATTCAATAATAATTTTCTGAATCCCCAAGAAGAGTTGGACTTTCGAGACATGAAACAAGACGTGAACGATGACGGCGAGGACGATGATCGCAATTCACAATGGACAAAATTCATTCCATTCATGCTACGTGTGCCACAATATTATTACGATAACAATATTCACAATTTTGTTCTTGTGCCGCAAGCTAAAGTCGGCATTACACATGTATTGTATTTCAATACGAGCCTGCAAGATGAATTTAGAATAAGAATAATAAAATTAATATTGCAAATTGATAAAAGTGTCGACCTTCTGTCGAGTGGCGCCTGACGGTTTTAATTTTGATATTGAACCCGGCCGCGTGAGGTGTGGAATCTAAAGTTTATTAACGTAAATTCTCTTGAACAAAAGATTATGTTTCAAAGGAATTTGGTCTGGATCTTCAAAAATATTACAAACAGTACGTACTTGAAAATCCAGAAAAAATGGTCAATTTTTCCAATACCAATACGCAAGATTACACGAGAATCATCGAGTATAAGCTGCATCTATTCCAAAGACTTCAAGAGGTGCACGAGCAAGAATGTGTGGTGCAATTAAAAATGGACAAATATGTGTCACGTTAAAGGAGGTCCTTCCTCTTCCTCATTGTTTGCCGTCATCTTTTAAGTAATTTCCTTTTTATTCTTTTCCAAAGAATCATCTTTCTTCATCTTCTTTAAATTGGTATTCTTCTTCTCTTTATCGGCACGACGTCGTTTCGAATTTTCCTTATTTTTATTCGTGCTATTCCCACATGCGGCAGTAGCAGGTCATTTTGAAGAATTAGAAGTATTATTTAAAGAAGTGGATGAAGAAGGCAGAAAATCTTTTAATGTCATTGGCTGCCTCTTTCGTTCCATTTTTGTCTCCTGACAAATACTTTAGACCTAAAAGAAAATTTAAAAATTTAAATCTTATTTAAAATTAAGAAACTCTAACCCTGAAATTTTTTTGAATAAATTACAATTATTAAAAAAAGTGTTTAATTGATGTATTGATCGGAAGGAAGCAGTCATTTAAAAAATAAACTATTTTATGAAAAATTTGACTTATTGCAAAATTCTTTTTCCAAAATATTTAATTTTTGAAAAAGAGTTGTTAGTTGCGATTAGACTTTAGCAACATACCTTGCATTGATGGTGACACTGGGTCAACTGGAATATCTCAAAGTTGATTGCAGAATTCGAACAACGCATGTGGTAAAGTTGATCATAGTCGATGAATTCTATTTTTTCAAAATAATTATGAAATTATACATTTTTAATTAATACAAATTAAATTGATGAATAATTTTTATATAGTGTATTATTCATCTTTCGTTTATTCATTATAATAATCTACTTCGATTGGTAAATTTTTTTTGTTCAGAAAAATTAATTTTTTCAATAATTCATTATAATGAAGAAGAAATTTTTATTTCAATAAATAATAAATTTTCTGAAATTTTATTTCTAATAATTTTTTAATATTTAACAATTATATAATTCAAGCAAAATTTAAATATAAAAAAAAATTAATCAAACAGAATATTGCTTGAAATATGGCTTGTTATATCAAATATTAATATTGAGAAATCCAGGAAACCTAACCTTATTTTTGCTACATCGTAATGACACCGTATTTTACCAATCCTGGAAAATATTTCTTACCACGTGTTAAAAATCGAAAGAATCCTTGCTCCTGAGTACTGCAGATGCTTATTTCACCCAAAAAACACATTGGATTTCATTGTCAACAATGGATCGTGGCGTCTCCGAAAATTGTCGCGCTCACAACTTCGTTTATTTCATGTAATGAGCATTAATTTCACTAAATATCGGTTCCTAACTGATTCACAATAAAAATTCAATACAATTTTCAATTGTAGACATTAACACTTGAGAGGATTTCAAGGATGAAGATAGATTGCGACAGAAGGAGAAAATTTTTGAACATGAGGCTTGGGACCTATTGCGTGAAGTTGGTTGCTAATTGGACGACGTCACTACAGTGCCAACCTAGTCAAATGAAATGGCTAAATAAGGGAAGAAGGGATCCTCCTCATTTATTACCACTATTGATAAGAAAACCAATAATGAGAGGGATTTTTAAAATTTTTCTCAACGTGTTTCATTCTTGCAATGTTAACAAATTTTTGAAATTAGTTTATTTCATTTTTCTCCAAACAATAGCTTTTTCATAGTTTTTCTTTTTTCTTTTAAAATTCAAATAATAATTCTATTTTAAATTCGATCGAAACATAACCCTAACAAGTAGGCTCGATATATATACTCGCGTTGTGTACTGTCATCAAAAGCTCAGCTTATGAATAAATATGGGACAAGTTTTGCGTATGAATATTTTGCTGGTTGCTGGTTAAATAGGTTGAAGGGTGGGGAGGAGATGCTCTAAAAAAGGGGGAGGTTCGGGGGATAAAATAACCAGAAACATTGAACAAGAGGAGAAAGAGAGAGAATTGTGAAAAGGTGAAAAAGGGAAATTGATAGAGTGAGAAGGTAAAGAAAAGAGAGAGAGAGAGAGGGAGGGAGAAATGAGTAAAATGAGAGGAAAAACAGTAAAAAGGGAAAAAGAATGAGTGAGAGAGTAAAAAAGTTGAGAATGGTATAGAGAAAAGCACCAGTAAAAGGAACGAAACGAAATGAGAACGCGATGTGGAAGCTGCATTTCCGGCGTCTCTGGCGTCGCGACGAATTTTTAATTTTAAAAGCTCCTTAGAATTTGCTTCCACGTCGCGGGTGCAAATTACCCCTCTTTTCCGCCCCTCTCCCTTTTTTTATACTTTCTTCAACCCCTCACTCTTTTGCCACCCTTAACTTACTTGTTTGTGATCCTTTTTCTTTTTTTTTTTGCTCATTTAAGGTCTCTCCATTTGACGAATTGTGCAATAACAACAAAAATTCAAATATATACTTTTACTAGAAATAGTGTGTGAAATTTTTTTTCCCTACTTCAAAGGAACAATAATTTATTAATTAAATTCCTCTTATCCAATTTTTTTTTGTTCAATTATTCCTCTAAAGGTTCTCACTGGATTGCTACCGTCTGCTACTAAATCTCTGTCTCTCATCGCGATGAAACCTGGATATACGGAGACAAATGAAAGGTCCAGCGGATATCCAGCATCTTTCACACGACTTTCGTCTTTTTTATACTTTCCTTCTTTTTTTCCTCTTTTTTTTAGAGGGTGATTCGATTAGTAACTGAGGAAATTTGAAGCCTCGTCGGGAAAGCTTTTCAATTACATTTGTGAGTAAGTATCTTGCAATTCGATCTGAGGAGAAAAACTTGCAAGCTGTTATTATAGACGACCTTCTCTGGGATATAATCAAGTCAAATTTTATACATTTGTAAGAAAAGAATCACTCTTCATTAACAAAGCAAAAATAGTTGAATATCAGAAGAAGAAAAACATTTTCAAATAATTGTAAGGATAGAATTTATATTGCTCTTTCATGTAAACATTTGGAGTCGGTATTGAATAAAAATGTTTTCTTCTTTACAAAAAAAAATGTTCCATAACATAAAATTAAATTTACTTGAATGAAAATTAAGTTCTTAAACGAATATCATATTTTTTCCAAATGAATGAGTAAAGGTAATTATATTTTTATGAAGGTTTTAATCCCGTGATATCAAAAATTTTAAATTAATGCTCGGGACATAAAAAATTCTCAATATTATTTAAAACGTAATTTGTAAACTGATAATTTTTAATTATAAAGAATGATATAGGAATGTTCACAAACAATAGCAACGAGATGAAGAGATAATGTATTAAAAATTCTTATGTTTTTTAATCTTCCCTGAGTATCACAAAAGAATAATAATATAATGAAAAGAATGACTGTTTCCGCGATGAGCAAGCAATGATGACTTAATACGAGGAAGCGCAGTATTCATGAAAATGATTGTAATTAAGATACACGCCCTGAAATGGACCATTCTTTATACATTAAACTCACTTTCACACTGTGTATGTGTGTATACAAAAATTTTTTTTTTCTTCTAAATTCCCCAGTGATTATTATATAATAAATGTGATTTTTTTGTAATTTATCACGCCGTCTGAATCTTATTAGAATGAATTTACTTTGTAAAAAATGAATGTGTCATTTTTATTGTCATGTAAAATTGGTGCCTATATTGCCACTCAGAAATCGTTGCACATTTCGCAACATAATAGAATATATAAATGTAGAATCAGGACACATAATGGACCTTGAAATGCGAAAAAAAATCACGGAACAGTGTACTTTTTTCTGATTAAAATATATTCATGAATATTATATGAAAATAAAATACTAAAATTAAATGCATTAGAAAAAAAATAAAAACAATCGAAACGATGCGAAATTTTATGTTTATTTTAAAGAAACAGGTTTCTTACATGTTAATTATAGTCTATAGGTGAAAAATTAATTTTCTTGTTTTAAAAATAAATATGTTTTACTTTTCTAGTGATTTAAAAGTCAGTTTTGTCTTTTCTAGGTTTTTACGAAACGAATAGCATTAAAAATATTAAAGCAAAATTTATTTAACGAATATTTATTGACGCTTACCTTTCTGCAAAAGTTGACAATATTTGTGTAGTATTAGTGTGACTAACTGTCAATCTCAAAAAACGAATGACTCGCCATCTACCTTTAGTTCTGGGAAACGGCGCTCCTACCCATTGGTCGATAAGAATTCTAAAACAATTAAACAATAATTTTTAATTCTAAAAACTTGTAACTTTACTAATATAATCTATGTATGACAATTATCATTAATACATATATTACATTACATACATTATAATAAAAATATAACAAATTCTTCTTACCGACAGATTCATTGATTTTTTTTCCACTTCTTCTGAGACCTACAGGCAGAACGACACTGACTGTAGTACTTTGGTCGCAGTAAGGTTGAATTTTATTTAAAAATCTTCTTCGTGAAATAAAAGTATTTTTCAAAATGTTGGGTCAAATTAGCCGACAAAGTTTGAGAAGATTCACCACTAGTGCAGTTAGAAGGTCTAGTCCAAACGATGGAGTTCCTGGAAAAGTAAATATAAAAATCTTTTTCTTTACGTAATCGCAGATATTCAAATAGCGATTATCTTTTGTTATTGATCATTGTAGAACGAAATTTAATACATTATTTTAAATTAATTAATCCTTGCCTTAACGTACATCTCCGTGGTGTTGTTTTCATTAATTCTCAATACATCAGGAGATAAATCATATTTCGGAAATATATTAATATATAATTATCAAAAGTGAGGTTATGTTAACGAGACATAACATGGGATTAAATCCAAGTAGATCGGAAATTATAGGGTTAATCAATTTTACAACTACTTTTCATCCTTTTAACACACTTTTTTCAAATTTCAGAATCTTCCGTTCGACATCAGTAATAAAACTCTTTTAACACTCAAGTTCATGATATTTTTCGGAAGTGGATTTGCTATTCCATTCATTGCAGTCAGACATCAAATGCTTAAGGCATAAGTAAGTGGAGAGGAAATATTTTTATATTTACGATTTTTAAAAATTTTCCCATGAAAATTATGTTTATCGAAATTTATTTATTTCAATTCAAGAAAAAATTGTTTTAATAATTAGAAATTGAAATAAGAATAATTACTCGGAATTATTCGTTAGTAAACTCTAAATTTATTATTGTTTGAAATAAAAACGTTTTTAATTAATTTTCAGATTTACATCCTACTGCAAAACTAGTTTACAATCTACTATGATCTCGTATGGTCATTTTGTTTATGTTACTTTACTTTGTAAAATAAATTAATTAATAAATTACCTACTGAAAACAGATGTAAAAGATTAAAATAGAATTGCTTGATTTTTCAAAAATTTTGAACCTTAATTTTAATTCATTGTTATTCTTTTCTGTAGAAAGTTTTTTTTAAGAATTTTTGAAATGAATAATAGAAACAAAACATAAACTTAATCTGAAAATAAGTTTGACTTGAAGTTGCTTCCTTGACTCTTTGTGGAATAATAAAAAATAACCTCTAGACATAAAGAGAGAAAAGCCGAAATAAAAGTGTAAAAGGAGAATTGTCAAATAAAATTGAAAATGTTTCGTCACATTACTCATCAAGTTAGAACGATGGCAACGAAACCTAGTGACTTTCCTCGCGGTTGTCGAAACATTGGAAGTGTAAGATTTTTTTCTCTTGATGACTTTTTCGTTTAGAAATCATGTTCGAGTAAAAAAAGAAAAATTCATTTTCAATTTCAGAATTTACCGTTCAACGTCTTTAAAAAAAATCAGCTGACGGTTAAATTCATTCTTTTCTTCTGCAGTGCATTTTATATTCCATTTATCGCTCTCAATTTTCAATTGAAAAAATTGAACCAAAATAACGTGGAAAATGTCGAAAAAACCAAGAATCCAAAGATTTATAAATTCATTCCCGAGGAGGAAAGCAAAAAAACAAATGAACTTTACGTCTAACAGTTCAATTTAAAAAAAAAGTAAAAAACTGTTTCTTTAAATAATTGAATAAATTGTAATTTTGTATTTAAAGAACAGCAAGTTCTTCGTATATCGCAAAATTAATAAAAATTCAGATAATATTTTAATTAAAAGAATAGTTTTATTAAGGATGTTGATACCTGAGAAGAATATCGTGTTCATTTATACAATAATAATGTTTTCACAAATTATCGCTTAAAATTAACTATTTTACATTGCGCTATTGGACTTATATCAAAATAGTAAAACTAAAGCTAGCTTTACAAATTACCAAGACTTGTAATCTGATTTTGCTTTAATTGTCTTCTGAAACTTTAATGCATTCGTAATCTCTCTATTATTATTTGCGATTATCATCTATCAAAATCTGGTTCAGGAACAGGAGGCTTAAAACGAGACGACTTCTTTGGCGAATCTGAATGTTAATTTAAACTTTGCTTTTAATGACATTCACATCGATTGAAATAGAATTAAAGTTTCATTTTATAAGAAAGTTAAAAAGACTTGATAATAATTTACAAGTCAAAATGAAAAGTTTAATTTACGTTTTTTAAAATCTTCAATTTTTTAAAGTTGGATGTAAATCCAATTTAGTGTTTTTAATTAATTTAGAATAATGTATTTTGAAAAAATGTCGATTAAGTAAAAAACTTACGATTTTCGTAGTCGCATTGATGAGAATTGTAAGACTCGACACGAGACACAAGCACATAACCATTTTTATCTGACTTTCGATCAAATCTGTCCTTGGGATTCTTTTTCTTGAACTGATGATTAAAAAAATTTCAATTACAAAAGATATCAATTTATTATTCGCAATTATTGAACAACTGTCCAGAAAAACTCACCTCGAGGCGATTTAAATTTATTTCACGATTACTATTTGGAGTTCGTTTCTTTTTCATTTTTAACAATGGTTTTCTATCCGAATAGTCCTTTAAACGAGAAGAAGAAAATTTGTTACGAGAATATTCAATTTATTGTTAAACTTTTAAATTTATTGTTCAATTTTTAAATCCATTGTTAAATTAATAATAAGTAATGAATACCTTGATGTCAAGTTCCGAAATGCGGGCACAATCTACTGTTTTTCGTTTTTTCGAACGCCTCGAGCAGGAGCACAAAACAATGGAGCAGATGAGTACAATTATGAAAAGTAGTACCAGGATAATTATGATAATTGACAAATTCAAGACCTGCAATAAAACGAATGGACATTTTTCACGTTAATTAACAATAATTTCAAGTTTCATAAAGTCAATAAATTTTGAGAAATAAATTATCTTCGGTGTACCATTTCATGACACCCTTCTACGAAGGGATTAGTGCAAGTCTGACAGGCCCTGGCTCCGGTATTCGGTTGATGAGTTCCCAGAGGACATTTTTTGCAATGCGATGATCCATCCTCGCTATAAAAACCAGCGAGGCACGGAACTAGAACGAAGGAAATCGAGTTTTTTTTACATTACTCGCTCATTACTTTATATTTTGCTTTTTCAGTAATGTCGCAAATTTTTTACTTTTTTTGATTAAATTAAAAAAAATAATAGTAAGGTTTTTTTTGTATTTTTTCGACTTACGACAGTGAGTATTTTGAAAATTGAAGCCAGCAGGACAGCCAATGAGAAGACCCACGTCGCCAATATTTTTGAGAGATCTATTCTTCTTAGTTCTACATCTTTTACATCTATGCTTATTAACTGATAAATCGACTGGCACCAATTTTTCTCTATGGTGTGGCAGCCTGAAAACGACTGTGATTTAAACATTTTTATATAGAAACTGTTACGATCGAAGCCTTTAAAAATATTCAATTGAATTTAATCCAACTTGTAAGAGGGGAAAAAATAATAAAGAAAATCCGCAACTAACTTGGTCGTTGAAGGACAGCTCGGACATTTCTACTCAGTAACAGTGCAATTTTATCTTGAACTGCTTTGCGGCATCGAATCCCACAGAGATTGAGACCAACTGGCACTAACTTTGCAATATTCGAAGGGGCGACCAAGACGTTTATGGAGATCTATAAGGAAAGGAAGGCTTCATAAAATATTCGTAAAGTTAAAATACAAAGGAAAAAGTGAGAGATACAGTTCTTTTTTTATAGACTCACTCGCTGACGATGGCAATGTGGTGGGAGAATAAAAGTCTCGCAAATATCATCCTTGCAGAGAATCTCCTTCAGTTTTTTTGGAAAAAACGTTGAAATTTCTTCAATCTCAGCATCGTCACACACATCCAATTTGTATTGGTTTCCGCCACGTAAAGCATATCTTGGCAATGTCACGACTTTAAAAAGAATCGTTTGAGTTTAAAAATTCATTTTTTCTCCATCAATTAAAAAATATCAAAAAAGGCAATACACTTTCTTAAGAAGTTAATGAAAAATTACCTTGGAGACTGTGTTTGTAAGTATTTCTCACTGTCTCTTCATTTTCAGGATCGATGTAAGTAATGAAACACAAATAATTCCCGGAATCTTTAATGTCGACGTCGAATAATTCCAGATTTCCATTTTTCCGCACAATACCTGTGAGAATCGAAAGAATTTATAGTATTGAATTATTATTGAAAGACTTGGGAATTTCGTTAAGATTGAAAAATTATATAAATTATAAAATATTTTATAAATAGGTGACATTACCTGATATAGGAAAATTGTCTTCTCGAGTCCAAGTATAGTTCGGTTTGCTGATGCTCATCATCCACAAAAAATCTTCACCTTCATGATTACATGGAAGATTCATGTTGTATCCTGGCAATGAAAATACTTCATAATCTGAAAAAATAAGCAGAGGACTTAAAAAAAATTGCAATAAAAAATAAAGAAACAACCGAAAAGGTCTTTCGGAAATTTACGATTAGAAGAAAAATGAAGAATTATCAAAATTGAAATAAACACCATTATTCGAAACGATTCCCAGCTTCAATGTATTTTCCACATTTTCCGACTCGACGTATTTTAATCCTCGTGTTTCGTCTAAATTTCGTCGGACTTGAGCTTGCAGGTCCTCGTCAGTGTCCATGAGAATAATTTCGTTTCCAATGTCAACGAATAAATTGCACCTGTAATTTTCCAGCTTATCGAGAATATCGCTTCTATTTTTCAATATATTTGACATATCCAAAATTGCTTGATTTAAGTCGCAAATACAATTTTCGCAGTTCTCGCCAATTGCTTTTCCATTATTTCTATTCTCTCTAATATCGCGATTTTTACCTAACGCCACCGAATTATTGCGAAAAATGTATTTTACTCGAATTTTCTCATTAATTGGTATAATTGTTTGTGATACAAATTTTTCTTCACTTAAATTTCGATAAGTAGGGTTATTATTTATTTTCTGTCCTCTTGCAGCGGAAAGCGATTTTTTAACTCTTTTCCCAAAAAATTTCGATTGTTTCAATTCCTTATTTTTTACTTGTTTTGAAGTATTTTCTTTCGTTTTATCCACTTTAGATTTTTTGTCCTTTTTACCGTAATTACACAAATGTCTAGTTAAAACTTTTTGAAATCTTGCATTAATTTTTCCATTTATTGCTTTTTTGTCTTTTATTTTCCCCGCATTTGTAAGTTTATTAGGTATTTGGAATATTTTCTCACTATCATTAATCGAGTGTACTTTTCTGCTTTTGTACTTGAAAATTCTTTCAAATTTCCTATTTTCGTTAGAAACAATTTTCTTCTCTGTTTTCTCCTCTTTTTTAATTTCACGAAGTTTTCCCCTTTTGACACTTTCACTCTCTTTCGAATTTGAGGCTATTTTTCCTTTTGAATTTTTTTTGGAAACTGAAAAATTTAATATTTACACATGCAATTCACACAATTTGGTTTTTTTTAAGGACTTACCATTATTTTTGCCAGTTAATTGCGATTTTTTTGAATTATTTTTATCTTCGTTGACAAGTTGATGAATTATTTTATTCAAATTCCGTTTGTCGTTTTCATTTTTTAGTCCCAATTCACTTTCTCCAAATTTATTGACAATTTCGTCAAGTTCTATGCCATGAGTGTTTCGAATTTTTGCAATTTTGTCAGGATTCGCTTGAATTTCGTGAATAAATTTAATAATTTTCTTCGACATATTTTGAACTTCTGGATCCGTGACATTATTTTGATTATCTTTAGTTTCTTCAGAATCAACTAGCTTTTTTACATTTTCAGCGAATTCTAAGTGAAAGTATTTTAATTTAATAAGACAAAATTTATTTTATCAAACAGGAAAGAAAATAAATTTAAACTATAGTTTTTTTCAATTACCTGGGATAATTCTTTTTTTCTTCTGCAAATTTCGCTTCCTTCTTTCTCGATTGGAATCGAAATAAAATTGTTTATTGTTTTCCCCAAATTTCGTCTTTAATTCGTTGAAAATTTCTTCTCGTATCTGAAGCAAAAGAGGATTTTCTTTCTTTTTCATTTTTGCATGCCAAAATCTTCTTTTTGAAAACGGTTTTTCCGGGAGATTCATTTTCCTCTCATCTCTATACTGAATTATTTGAAAATCAAGTTTTTCACTTTTTGGATTTTGATCTTTTCTCACAGAAGGTAAATTTAGAGGGACATTTTCCCGTGTCTGGAGAGAATGGACTTTAGCCTTTTTAATTATTTCTGACAAATCGAAGCGAAATTCGGATTTAAATTCCTCCAGTTGTTCTGGCAGCGACACTGGTTGTATAACTTTCACGTAAACAGTCGAATCAGTGGAAGCCGAATGAGAATTATTAATTGACTTCATCGCCTTATCGGCGACTAGGGAAACGATTTTCTCAAGAGCAGCGTTACTAAGTGAAATCTCGGAATATGAATCAGAGTCAAAGTTAAGATTTCGATTTGATTCAAAGTTCACAGTCTCATCGTCTTTTCCTCCTTTATCCTTGTAGAGAATAATTTTTTCCACATTCTCTAGATTTCGTTTTTTCAATGAATTTTTAATTCTTGACATGACATTGTTTACATTTGCAAAAGTAGATGTATTTTTAAAATGTTTTCTATCTGCATTAGTGTCAATTTTTGGATTGCTCTGAAAATTTTATTTCATTTTAATGTGTTTAATGTTTCAAATTTTGTTTAATTTTTTTCTAAATTTAAATTTAATTCTAGATGTTTAATTATTTGCAATACCTTTCGATTTTCTCTTCTTTGAATTAAGTTGCCAATTGCGTTTTTTACTTGATAAACGATACTTCGACTCAAACGTTTACTATTCATCAAATCAATTTTCCTCCTGTTTTTCTTTGAATCCGAAATATTTGTCTTTTCTTCATTCCCCTCTTTAATCATTCTCAAAACTTTGTCCAATAATTGACTTTTTTTATTATCAATCACATCGGAAGAAGACTTTGTTTCTTCCTTTACCTCCTTCAGGTGATTTTTTTTACCTAATTAATTTTTTTTTATTTTTATTATTATAAAATAGTAAAATTAGTAAAATTTGTAAAAATAGAATATACAATATTACAAAGAATATAAAAATACTTTACCTTTTTGAGAGCTTTGTTTCTTAATGCTCAATTTTCTTCTTTTCGAATTATGCCCAAAATTCTTCTTTCTTCTTTTATTTGAAATTTTTTTTCCATTATTTCGAATATCTTTCTTCAGATCGTCGACCTCGAGAAGAAGATGATTCACTTTTTTGATAAGTTTCTCTTCTTCTTTTTCAAGGTTCTTGTCTTTTTTTTCTCGTCGCCTTTTCGCATCTTCGACATGATTTTTCTTTACAGCTTTTGATGTTTTCGATTTGTACGATTTCTTTTTATTTTTTTTCCTTTTTGGAGTTGCTGCAAAATTTTTTCCATTCCTCAAAGTAGTTGAATCGTTTTCTTTTATGTTAGATATTATATTTTCGTCGCAATTATCATCGCCAATCGTATAATTTTTACTTGACGGTTGGGTACTTTTTTCAATTGACAATGTCAAATTAGTTTTACCATTCTCATCGGGGAATTTTAAACTATTTTTTAATTTCATCAAAATTTTATTATTTCCCTTTAAAATTATCATGGGAAGTGCGCATGTGACTGAAGAAGAAGAAGAGGTTGGATGATTTTTTAATTTAGTTGGTATCGTTTGCTTCTGTATTTCTTCATTAGCCTTAGTTTTTTCTTTCTGATTCTCTATATTTTTGCCTTTTTCTTCATCACCATTGTCTTCTTTATTTATTAATTTCGTTTCTTTACATTGATCGTTTTCTTTAGTTTCCGTATCTTCATTTCTATTTATTACATTCTGCTCTATGTTCGGTTTTTTTGTTCGATCTTCGATACACTTTGTTAAAACTTTTTTGGTATTTATAGTCTCCGTTCTGCCTTCTTCAGGTTCGTTGGTTCGTTTCCCACTTTCTGAATTCTTTCCCTTTTTGTTCTTTACGTTTTCTTCTCTTCCACTTTCGTCAATGTAATCATTATTTCCGTTTGTGCATTCTTGACAATTTTCAAAAGATTCATTACAATCTTCTTCCTCATCTTCATTAGCACTTAAGTTATTTCTGGAAGTAAATTCGTCAGGATTGTGATTATTTTTATAACTGTCAACTTCACTCTTCCTTGTAGTATCAGTGACGAACTGCATGTTAGAATTGTTTCTTCTATGAGAATATTCTGGAAAAAGAAAATCGTGGGTGACGGTAGTAAATTTTTCATTTACATCTTCATTCGCGTTTGTTGTTGTTGAATCTGCCTGCTTTATACAACTCCAAAATTTCTTAAACGAAAATCCCCTTTTTACTCTTTCTGACAAATCATCATTGTTTTCTTCGTTAAAAATCCTATTTTTCTTCTTTAAAGTTATTTGTTTATGCAATCCCGGTTTTTGTTCACGATTAAATAAATTTAAATTCATCTTCACTGATGAATTTTCATTCAAAGTCATTAATTTTCTCGACGATCTTTTTGCATTTCGTTTAGATGAATTTTGAACAATAGGGAGCAACATTATTTCTTGATCAGGTGGAATTTCTTCCGTTCTTGAATTATTGGAAAAATTCAGGCAGACTTTTAGATTTGAAGATGAACATTTACTACTTTTATTAGTAGTTGTTTTGTCATTATCTTTTTCATTTTCTACTGAATCGGGGAAAAAATCTGTCTCGCTCATAGTCTTTGTTTCTGTTTCTTCTTTTTCTGCTTTCCTTTTCACTTCATTCTCCACTTCCTGTATTCTTCTCTGTAATTCAGTTTGTTTCGCCTCTAATTCTTTTTGCTTTCTTCTAATCTCTTCTAATTTTCTTTTCCCCTCGACTTGCAGTTCTTCTTGTTCGTTTCGTTCCAGTTTCTTTTCATTAACTCTTATCTTATTTGCCAAAACATTTAACTCCCTATTTTTATCATCTATTTCCACTTCACTTTTCTTTAATTGAGTTTCAAATTTTTCGTCATCACTCTGTTTGAGTGGAGGAAAGTCAGTGAATTCCGCAGGAGTTTCTTCAAATGTCGACATTCTGGAAAGAGTTACAACAGTTGAATATTGAAAAATAGTACTTTTACGAAGAGTAAAAAATTTGAAAGCTTCCTTACCTAAATTCTGGTGTGAATTCGGTCAAAATGGATGTTTCTTGGTCCATTGTTGATGTTTGTGATTTTTGGTCTGAAGATTCCTCAATGATGACTATAATTTCAGGTGTTTTGGTTATAGATGGTAACTCGTTGGGAATTGAAGTTGATTTTGAAGGTGGACTTGTTTCTTCTTCAACAGTTCTGGATGAAGTTGGCCTAATAGTTAATTTTTCGACAGGAGATTTTGATGTAATATCTAAAGAGAAAATCGATTCTGGAAAACAGTCAGGTTCGATAGGGCTTAACCTTTCTTGGTTCGTTGTTGTTTTTACGGTGGTAACTTTTTTTCTCATTGATTTTGGAGGACATTTTCGAGAAGATACGGTTATATCTTCTTCTGTTGTTCCATCGCAACTTTCTTCTTTTTCAGTGTCCTCTTCAAACGTACCTTCTGTTGTTTCTTTTTTCAAGTTCTCTTCTGTGGATTGAATCTCTTCCTCAATTGGCGTTCGTTCCACGTCTTCTTCGGTTGTACCTTCTGGCTGTTTCTCTAATGTTTCTTCATCTGTTACTTCCTCTTCAGTGTCACTTGTAGTTGCTTCTTCATTGCCATTTTCTTCTTCAGTATTTTCTTCATTTGTGGTACTAGTTTCAGTTTCCTTCGTTGGTTCTTCTTTAGTATTTTCCTTTGTACTTTCATTGTCATTTTCAATCGATTCTTCATCATTTTCTTCAGTTTCATGATCTTCTTCACTTGTTGTTTTCTCTGTTGGCTCATATTTGTTTGTGGTACTTTTTTGCGCTTTCGTTGGTTCTTCTTCAGAGTCGTTCTCTACTGTTGTTTTTTCTTCTTTGGCTGTCTTTTCTTCATTTTCTGTTGTTGTTTCTTCTGTTACATCTTTCTCAGTTGAAGAAGAAGAAGAAGAAGGTTCTTCTCCTTTTTCTTCTTCGGTTGTTGATCTTGAAGATGTTTCTTCTTCTTCTCCTTTTTCTCCTATTTCTTCTTCTTCGGTTGTCGATCTTGAAGATGTTTGTTCATAATCATCAACACCATCAGCAGAACCAGAACCTTGTTCTTCAGCATCATCACCAGACTCTTCTTCATCGCTCTTTGTAGTTTCATCATAAACTTCTTCGTCATCTTTTGGCCCCTTTGATACAGTTGATTCCTCTAGTACATTTTCTGACGTTCCTTGAGTTATTTCTTCGTCCACTGATTCCTGAGTTGTTGCTGAAACAAAACATTCTTTTAATACATATTTGCTATTATTTATATTATTTATAATCTATTAATATTCCTAAAAAAAACCTTTTTCTATTTTTATTCCTAATCTTTTTGTAAATGTACCTTTAATATCCGTAACAGTTGAGCTGATATCTCCGAAAGAACTTGTGGACTCAAAACTTGTCGAAGGCTCGGAAGTTGCTTTTGGTGATGTACTGGAAGTAGCTGAAGATAATGAAGACCCTTCCGAAACTGTACTTTCCATTAAAGAAGATTGATTCGTTTCTTCATTATCAGAAGACTTTGTTACACCTTCACTTGAAGTTTGATCAGTTATTTGACTTGTAGATGACGAGGCTTCTAGTGATGAAGAAATTTTCAATTCGCTATTATCTCCTGGTTCAGAACTTGATGTAGTTGTCGATATTTCGGAACTCACGGATGTTTTCAACGAGCTTGTTTCGCTGAATTCAATTCCTGAAAAAGTACTAGATTTTAGTAACTCTTCAAATTCGGAAATTGAGGATTCTTGGGGTTTTGTGAATTTCATGTTTTCCAGAGGTGCTATAGTTTCTTCTGTAGAACTACTAGTTAATTTTTCTACAGTAACTGATGATTCTTTGGTATTGGTACTAATTTCAGTACTTTCAGCTTCAACAGTATTAGAAGTTTCTTTGGTATTTATTGTTTCTTCTGTACTGGGCATCGCTTCGGTGTTTGAAATAAGTTTACTATTAGAAGTTTCTTCAGTACTTAAGGTTAATTGAGTCCTTGAAGTCCCTTTAGTTTCAGAAATTTCTGTTGTACTTGAAAGTATTTGAGAGGTTGAAATTTTTTCACTAGTTGAAGATATTTGAGTGCTTGAAATTTCTTCACTATTAAATGGTTCTTTAGTGCTTGAGAATTCTTGTGTACTTAATATTTCTTCAGTACTAGAAGCTTCATCGGTACTTGAAGATTTTTGAGAACTTGAAATTTCTTCTGCATTAAAAGTGCCTTCAATACTTGAGACTTTTTGAGTACTTAATATTTCTTCAGTAGTAGAAGTTTCTTCAGAACTTGAGGGTTGTTGAGAACTTAAATTTTCTTCTGTAATAGAAGTTTCTTCACTACTTGAGAATTTTGTCGTACTTGAAATTTTATTAGTATTTGAAACTTTTTGACTGCTTGCAATTTCTTCACTATTCGATGTTATTTTAGTGCTTAAGAATTCTTGAGGAGTAGAAGTTTCTTCGGTACCTAAGGGTTTTTGAGAACTTAAAATTTCTTCAGTACTTGAGACTTTTTGAGTACTTAATCTTTCCCCAACACTAGAAGTTTCTTCAGTACTTGAGGGTCTTTGAAATTTTTGAGAGCTTAAAATTTCTGCTGTATTGAAAGTGTCTGGAATACTTGAAACATTTTGAGTACTTAATATTTCTTCAGTACTAGATGTTTCTTCTGTACTTGAAGACTTTTGAGAACTTAAAATTTCTTCTGTAGTAGAAGTGTCTTTAATACTTGATAATTCTTGAGAAATTAATATTTTTTCAGTAGTAGATGTTTCTTCAGTACTTAAAATTTCTTCAGTACTAGAAGCGCCTTGAATACTGGAGACTTTTTGAGTACTTAATATTTCTTCAGTACTAGATTTTTCTTCTGAACTTGAAGATTTTTGAGAACTTAAAATTTCTTCAGTATTGAAAATGTCTGGAATACTTGAGACTTTTTGAGTACTTAATATTTCTTCAGTAGTAGATGTTTCTTCATTACTTGAAATTTTTTTCGAACTTAGAATTTCTTCAGTACTAGAAGTGCCTTGAATACTGGAGACTTTTTGAGTACTTAATATTTCCTCAACACTAAAACTCTCTTTAGTACTAGATGGATTTTTAGAACTTGTGGTTTCTTCTGTATTCAAAGTATCTTGAATACTCGAAAGTTCTGAACTACTTAATATTTCCTCAACACTTGAAGATTCTTCAGTGCTTGAAATTTCTCCAGTGCTAGAAGTTTTATTAATATCTTCCATTTCCGGTGTACTTGCAATATTTTTCCCATCAGATGTTTCTTTACCATTTGATGGAGTTTGAGTACTTGATAATTTTTCCCCACTGACTATTTCTTCAGCACTTGAAACTGAATTTGTCCTCAATGTCTCTTTAGTATTTAGCATATCTTGAGAACTTGATATTTCTTCAGTAATTGGACTTGTAGAGAAAATTTTCTTAAAGTCCTCAAATTCTTCAGAATTGTAAATTTCTTCAGTGGTGGAACTAAGTTTATCGGTATATATTTTTTGGGTGCTTGGGGATTTTTTACTATTTGGAGATTCTTCAGTGTTCAATATTTCTTCAGGACTTGATAATTTTTCAGTAATTGGAGTTTCATTGGTCGTAGATAGTTTTTCAATGTTTGTAGTTGCTTCATTAGTAGTTACATTGTGTTTAATTGTAGATATTTTTAAAGTTGATGTTTCGTTATTCTTTGATATCTCAGCAGTAGTTGAAATTTTGTCAGTATTCACAATTTTGTCAGTAGTTGAAGTACTAAATATTTCTGATGTAGGGGATATTTCTTCGGTATTTGAAATTTTTTGAGCACTAAATAATGCATTAGTTGTTGGAAAGGAATTTGTTAAGGGTCCTTGAGTGGAGGTTGAAGATTTTTGTTCGCTATTTGATGTTATTTCTTCAGTTGTTAGTGATTGTGATTCAGTAATTGTTGTTGGAATGGAATTAGTTAAAGGTCCTTCAGTGGAGGTTGATAATTTTGGTTCGCTGTTTGTTGTTATTTCTTCAGTTGTCAGTAACTGCGATTCAGTAATTGTTGTTCCTTTCGAATGCTGGAGAGTTGGTTCGCTTGGAGAATTGGTAGTTACTGTTATTTCTTCAGTAGTTTTGTCACTGAAGGGAATAGTAAATTCAGTAGGTACAGCGCTGACGATCATTGTTACGGTATTATTTTCATTCCCTTTAAACGTCGTCTCCGAAATAAATTCCGTTTTTAACAAATCTTCATAAATAGTTTCGGTTGTTGCAGAAGTTGTTGAAGTTGCTACTTCCAAGAAGTTTTCTATAGTAGTCGGTTCAGTAGATGCAATCTCACTCGTTTCTTCAAAGGCAGTAGTTTGAATAGTCGTTTTGTCAACTGCCACGGTTACAATTTGCGAAACACTAGACAAAGAAATTTTATTCTCCGTCTTTAGAGAAGAAGGAACAGTTGTAGGAAATGTCTGAGTTTCCGTCGTTTTAGCAGAATTTTGTGCTTCTGTGGTTGTTTCTACTTTCGCAGAAGTCTTGATTGTGGTTGAAATTGCAGGTGTTTTGGGTTTAATTGTTTTAATTTCCTTAAAATCTTCAGCTTCAGTTGTGCCATTAGCTTTTGTAGAAGACTTAAGTTCACTTGTTGCCGATTTTTCAATTTGAGTAGTAGTTTTAAAAGTAGTTGATGCTTCAACATCAGTTGTAGTTTTATTTTTAATCGATTCAGATGTATTATTATTAGTTTGAGTTGATGTTATAGTTTTAGTTGTAGTGTCTGCTTTTGGTGAAGTCTTACCTTCTGTTGTGGATTCAAGTGTACTTCCAAAAGTTACACTCTCGGAAGTTTTTTCACTAGTCAATGTTGCATTCTCCGCCAATGAAGATGAATCGTTTTCTTCTTCATCTTCAGAATAATCACGCCAAACACTGTCTCCACTTTCGGAAGCATTTTCTTCTTCATCATAATCGTCTGGATACATTTCAGTTGTCAATAAACTCTCGTCAATATATTTTTCGTAATCGTACTCTTCAGTTGAAGTATCTTCTCTTTTGTGTCTTCTACCCTTTACTGTAAATATTATATTACTTTTAATAAAATACATTCAAATATGTTTTCAAATATTGATTATGACGAACTAATTTTAATATTAATATAAAAAGGATGAAAAAAATACCTTTTACATTGATTTTCTTCGGAACAGAGATGTTTTGAAATCTGCAAAAAAAACAGTTTTCTAAAATAAAATCAAATATATCAACTATGAAGATTTATTTTAAAGAAAATAAATTAAAAATTTTTAATGTAATTTTTCTTTTATTAATTTTAAATCTTACTTGAATTTTCCTTGATAGCGTCTAGCTTGACTAGGTATTCTATAATCAGAAAAAGATTGGAGAGTTCTTCCTAATCTTCCACATTTTATATGTTTTGACTTGTTTGCAGGAAAATGAAACTTTTCATTTTGGTTTTTATTTTTTATTCGATTACCATTTTTGCTAATTCTTTCATTAACTATTATTTTTCCCATTGACTTCTTGTTCTTCTTCTTTACCCTTGATCCTTTTTCAGTTAACAATTTGAAATTTGCAATATTCTTTTCAGTTGATGAGGTCAGCGGTAGGGTTGATAATTTTTGTCCAAAAAGAGATTCCAAATTTCTTAAATATTTACCCGTTACGTTGGAAGAATATAGAAATCTTAATAGTCCACGTTTTCTTCTAGATAATTTTTTATTGTTTCTTTTGGCTACTTCTGCATTTTTTTTATTTAAATTTTCATTTAATTTGTTTATTGTCAACACCAATTTCCCCAGTTGACTAGTTAGGGGTTCTATTATATCAGACAATGACTTTTCGTTACCCAGAATAAAATTGTCAGCCTCATCGTTCTTGGGTGCCTTTTTATTATAATGTGAGTTTTCTGCTAGTTTTTCAAGATTATTATTTTTTATCTGATTATTTCTTCTATTTTTCACGTGATTATTTATTCGTTTCGAATTATTAATTTCTAAGTGTGGCAAATTATTATTTCCCAGATTCTTATTACTAGTTTGATTCAAATTATTCTTCTTAATTTTGTCTTTATTATTTGACTTTTTACTTAAACTTGACGTTTTCTTTATAAATCTTGCGATTTTATTTAATTTCAAATCTTTATCATTCCTCTTGGACGGATTAAAATTTTCATTTTTTATTTGTAAATTCGCTAGATTTTTATGAACTTTAGATAATATATTTCTTGACTTGAAGAAAATTGAATTATCATCCTTTCGTTCCAAGCATTTATTACATTTTGAGACTTTTTGTGGAATTGAAGTATTTTCAAAATTACACTTGAAGTGAAAATTATTTTTTACAGTTTTATCGGAATTTTCATTGTTTAAAAAAATTTGCAAATTCTCTTCTCTTCTTGTTGAATTAAGTGATATTTGCGAATATTGATCTTGATTAAGGAAAAAATTATTGCTCAGTCCTCTTGTTAAGTACATTATAATGTAAAGCACCCTAGAAAAGTTAATAATTATAGATTTTAAAATAATTAAAAAAAAAGAAAAACTGAAAAAATTCAGTTAAGAAAGAATATAAATAATTCTTCACACATTAAATTAAAAATTTGGTAATGGACAATAATTAATCAATACCTGTAAATTACGTGATATCGCATTTGCTTGAAAAACTAATTTCAATCATCATATTAAAGGACGTAAATATCCTTTCATGAAACTTTCTTTTTTGAATAACCAAAATTTTTTTAACCAAATTTTTGAAAAGTCTTATTTTCGCTTCCAAATTAGGAAAGCAGAATATCGCAGTCGATGGCAAAAAAATCATTAAAATTTAAAAGTGAAATTCAAAAACTCCTTCTCATCAATATTTTCCAAAAGAATACTTTTATATTGTTAAAAATATAGAATTAAAATTAAATTTTCCTTCAATTGTGCCAATAATATTTTGACATGCAGATTTACTAACAAGTCAATTGTTTTTTTTGTTTTTGAATTTTTAAATTGTCTGGAGTGAACATTGCAGATATTATTTGTATATTATTTTACTTTTTCAAATTTGGACATTAATTTCGAATAATAATCATTACTAATATGTTCTAGAGATATCTTTATTTCCATTAAAAGGAATTTCAATTTTTACTTTTACAAAAGAAAAAAATTATTTTTGTATTTTTTTTATTATATTGTCTGAAAATAAATAAAAATAAAAAATCACATAAATTACTGTTACTTTAAAAAAAAGTGAAATAAAAATATAAATTAGTTAAAAGTAGTTATACTATATTTTTACTATAAAAACTAATATTTCAGTCTAAATTTAAAATTCTTAGGTTTAGCCATTTTGTTTGTTTTAAATATAATAGAAAATGTGGCAATTGGCTTTTTATTATTTCTATTATTCGATGGAAAATTATGAAACTCTTCCCTATCGTTATTACACAATTCGTGATAATTGTTTGAAACTGGCGTTGTGAAACAAGGATTATTGTAAAAATTATTTATAACAGTCTTATCAACTATTTCTTCTTCTGTAGGTACTAATGTCATTGTTTCAGTAGTTCGATGAAAAAAATTTTCATCTTCTTTTTTATTAAAACTTTCCATATTGTTTTCGCAATCGAAGATTTTATTGTCCGACTCGCCAGATGCTAAATTATTAGTTAATAAAAAATCATTAGTTGTTTTAGAAAATATTTCTTCTGTTTGTGGGAAAATTTCTTCTGGCAATAATTTACAATTGATTTTTTTATCTAGTTCATTAGTAGCTTTTGTTGTATATTCAGTTGGAGCTTCAAAATTATATTCAGTAGTATCTTCAACAGTACATTTAGTACTAACATCAATATTCATTTTTCGTGTAGTTTCAACATTTTCATTGGTAAATTTCATATTTTTCTTAGTTTCAGAAAAGAATTCAGTGATAGTTTGGGGGAATATTTCAACTTTTGTCGTAGTTTCAAAATTATTTTCACTTGTGATTCCATTGTTAATATTATTATTATTATTATTTAAGGAATTTTTGTTTGTCGCATCTGAGCACTGGTGAGGATTTAAAGTCGTGACGTCTGATTTTAAAAAATGTTGTATTCCGGTTAAGATTCCTGGGTTTTCGTTGTTGGTTTCCACTTTTTCGCCACCTTTATTCAAAATTTTTAATTGGTTCTCAAAATCGATTGGCTTCTCATTTCTACAATGACATGGCTCTGAATTGAAACTTCTATCGCTGCATTCAGCTTCACAGGCTCGCTGAGAATAAATGCTTTTCTTTTTTCTTAAATTATTTCGACTCCTACTTTTTTTATTTTTCATTCTGAAAAGTTGGAATAATTATTTTTTTTGGTTTATTAACTTTTTCCTCCTGTTATTTTTTTGACTGATTTTAAAATATAAACTGTTGAAAAGTTAAAAAAAGGTATTTTAAATTTTTGACAAAATTGTACCGATGACTTTTTCTTCGCCTTCGGTGATGAATTGAATTTTGGCAATTTTTTTCGTTTCTACAATTTTCAGACATGTTTGAATACGGATCATTTTTTAAATAATTAATAACTGCATTGGTAGGTGATGATAATTTAAATTTCCGTTTCGTTTGTCTCTTGATTAGTTCGGGACGATTTTCATTCTTATACTTGCTTTTCAAATTGCTTTCCTTCTAAAAAATGATTTGATTTAAAATTATTTTCTTTTAGCAATTTTAATTTTTCCTTTAAAATTATATAAAATAGAATTTTTCTTACTTTATTATTTTTAAATTCAGCGTTATTTTGCTTCTGTTTCTTTCTTGTTTTCAAATTCATTTCTTTTCCTCTCCCTGCTTTTGAACTCTTAATTTTCGTCTGCTTTTCATTTCCCACGTGTCGTTTTTTTCTCACATATTGTTTTGCCAGAAAATTCAAATTATTATCCTGAATTGAATTTAGTGGTCTGGGAGATTTCCTTATTTCATCTTGAATTGAATTTTCTTCAAAATTTTTCGACGAACTAACTGAAAACAAAATGTTAAATGTTTCTAAGTGTAAGGAAGTAGATAATTAAAAACAATAGAAGTTGTGAAGTTAAATTAATTATTAAATTGCTTCTAATGAAAAAGAAAGCTGAAATAAAAAATTAATAGTTATGAAAAATTATTTTTACAAATTTTTCAATCTACTTTTATCATTCTGAAAGTCTGATGTATGTCGAGGATTTCGACTTCCTTGCAAGTTGTTGTGAGAAAAATTTTGTGATTTTTCCTGAAAAGTTTGATAAAAATTTCCTGATACATTGCTTGTTATTGTGATAATATATAACAGACATAATATTCCTTGCATATCTCGTCATTTCGTAAACATCAAGAAAAACCTCGTCAAGTAAAAAATTCGTTTTAAGAACACGATGTAAAAAATATAATCAAACTTTCAAAAATCGATTTCAAAATGACAGTTTAATAACATTTCAAATAATTGACGATCACTTTTTTTTCACTTTTTGAACTATAATAATAAATTGTTGAAAACTTGTCAACTTAGCTATTTTTCAAATAATACTAGCTAATTGGATGTTGAAATATTTTTGTTTGTTAAAAAGAATATTATGTGTGTTTATATTGTGATAGCTGTTAATAAAAGATTTATTATTTTAATAAATCTTAGTACGTGTAAGTTAATTGAAAACTAACAAATAATGGAGTTCAGGCACGTTCAGTTGAATTGATAAATAAACCAAGCGAGAATTCATTAGTTATTCAAAGCACGCGTGGAATCGTGTTTATAGCATTACAACCTGTTAAACGAGAGCACAGGTTCATTAGGCATCAGTTTTCTCAAACAAATGCTTAGCAAATTTGCTCAATTCACTGTTTGCCTAATGCGCATTGTTTCCTTTTTTTGGCAATTAATTTCTCCATCGCAATGTTTAGTGATAATTTTTAATTTCTGCAAAAATTGAAAATTGCGCTGCGTAAATTAAATGTATACAATGAAATAAATACGAGAATCAAATAAAACAGATAAATTGTTTCGAGATAAAAAAAGTTTCCGTAGGTGTTGTTTCTAGAGACTATTGAGAGTTGGCTCTGTTTGTTATTCTGATCGACTGGTGCAATAAAAGTAGCAGTCCTTATTTTTAATTTAGCCTGATCCTCTCGCTGAGCTCCTTCAATATATATGGACGTTCACCTGCGTGTTTAGGTGAACAAGTAATTAAAATTAAAAAATTAATATTACATTTCATACGCAGTATAATTTTTCCTAAATCAATAAATTATAGTAAATAAAAAAATACTTTTTATAAAAAATACAATATTACCGTAAATTTTCGAAACGTTGAGAAATATTTATTTTTCAAAATAATATTCAAATCTAACAAAAGCAAATTAAGAGGTAAAAAAATAAAAAAAATTTTCCAAAGGTCCAAATATTTGTTTGTGATTTTAAGAAATTATTCCTCAGAATTTCCCACTTCGAATTAAAGGACGCATCGCGCAAAATCCTGAAATCGTCTCTCGAAGATAAAAGGAAACGTCTTAGTACAAATTTCTTTCTGTGTCTTTCGAGTTTACAATTTTCCTCATTGGTGGTTCACTTCGAATTTGAGAAATTTAAATCACCGTTTAAAAAATGATTATTTTGCTAATGATTTTATTTTCAAATGCAATAACAACAAACCAAGTGGAAATTCTTTTTGAAAAGTCAGCTTCTACTCGAGGTAAATATTCTAACGGTTAAAATTTTTTTTATTGAAGTTATCCAAAGGTATTTTGATTAAAATTTTAGGTGATAATTATAGTGATGAAGAGTCGTCACTATTGCTGAATGAAATGAACCAAGAACTTCTTTATTTAAGAAGAATGCAAGCCGAGGTAAACTGGAATTTATCAACAAAATCGTCAATTGAAACAGAAAGAATGAATTCAATAATTTTTCAATTAAACACTAATTGGAAAGTGAAATGGTGCTCGAGATTTCTGAATTTCAAAGAAATGTTTCCCTTCCACAAGATGATAATTGATTTTCTTTGCAGAGGACCAATTTATACACCTGACATTATCAAGTATTTGAAATAATTTAAACACTATCTTTAATCATCACATTTTTCTCAATAATATTAATAATAAATTCTTTTTGTAGAAAACTGTCAGCACTTGAACAAAAACTATCTTCAACTTACACCGGAGCAAAAATTTGCCGATTAAATAATGTCGAAAATGTTTGTTTTCACGGGGAGCACGATTTGGAGCAGTTAATGTCTTCTAGCAGGTTTATAAAGAAAAATTTTAATTTCTTCAAAATTTTACGTAGTTGAATATAGAAAATATTATAAGTGAAATAAAAAACAAATTTTTCAGAAACGAAACGCAATTACTTTGGATTTGGAAAACGTGGCAAAATGAAATGGGTCATTTAAAAAATACATTTACTGAATCAGTGATGCTTCGAAATTTAGGAGCAAAAAACAACGGTATATAGTGAAGTGAAAAAATCAATTAATTTAAGAATTTATTACTTTAGTGGATATTATTCAAACTGATAGTGAAACTAATTCATATTCGGATAAGAAATATCATTTAAAAATTGATGCAGGTTACCACGATATTGGCGAATACTTGAGAGAAGAATTCCAAGTTTCGGATTTAAAGAAACTAAGCTCGAAATTATATTTTGAAATTCGTCCACTATACAAACTCCTTCATGCCTTTGTGCGTTATAAACTTGTACAAGTTTATCCAGAGATTCTTTATCCCGAGCGACCAATATTTTCTCATCTATTAGGTAAGACAATAAAGGAAAAAATATTTTTATTTTTATACTCATATGTCCTGAAATTTTGTTAAATACAATAATAATTACCTGGAATAGTTATTAATTTGACAAGTTGTCAAAAAAATGTTTAATAATATATTTATATTCTTTACGATGAGTAAAATTTTCTCAAAGGAAATTTATGCTCCCAAAATTGGAGTCCACTATTAACCCTTCTTCTGGAAGATGATCAACTTTTGAATATAAGTAACCAAATGTCGAAAAGAAATTACACTGTTCTTGAAATGATTAAAAAGGCTGAGGATTATTATTTGTCTTTGGGTTTTCCAAAATTATCAGAAGCATTTTGGAAAAAGTCCATTTTCGAAAGGAATAATAAAAGTATTGATTGCCATCCAACAGCTGCAAATATGTACATCAACGACGATTTCAGGTCTTATTATTAGCAATTTTAAAATTATGAATAAATTTTTATAAAACGTAAACAAGTGATGACAAGTACTAATTACATTTCTAGAATGTTGGCGTGTTTACAAGTTAATTTGGAAGACTTCGAAGTGATTGTTCACGAAATGGGACATATTCAATATTACATGGCCTACGAAGATCAGCCAACAATTTTCAGGGTAATTACTATTAAAAATTAAAAGCAAAAACTATTTTACTAAATATTAATTAAAAGGAAAAAGTTTGTTTAATAATGATTTTCCAGGACGCTCCAAATTCGGCATTTCATGAAGCTATAGGTGATACAATTTTGCTTGGAATGATGGCACCGCAAAATTTACAAAGACTTGGACTTGTCGAAGATTCTCTACTAATTGATAGTGAGTAAAAATAACTTTCTTACTGTACTTAAAATTTTAGTAAGTCACTTGTCTTTGATGTCTCTTAGTGAAAAGCCCCACCACCACGACAAGGTGGACATCCTTCGGGGGGAAATTATTTTTATTGAAATTTTCTACAAAGAAAGAATTTGTTTTCTCTGAATTTCAAGCACTCTTTCTTTATCTTTTGCCGATGTAACGTAAAATTTATTTTGCAGATATTCCGATTTTGTTAAAGCAGGCACTCTTTAAACTTCCTGTATTGGTTCATAGTTTAATAATGGATATTTGGAGATGGCAAGTTTTTTCCGGTAAAGTAAAACCTTCGGACTATAATCGATCCTGGTGGACATTGTACACGAAATATATGGGAATTGAACCACCGACACGTCGATCGGAAATTTATTTCGATCCAGCTGCTGTGTTTCACATCACCGAGAACGTCCCCTCAATCAGGTGTCTCTTTTACTTTCAAAACATTAACTATCAATTTCGTTTTATTAGTATTTTTTTGAAAAATCATTTATTTCAGGTATTTTCTATCGACAATTTTGCAATTTCAATTTTTCGAAAGCATTTGCCGAGCTTCAGTCACTGGTAAAATGGAGAGAACGAATTTTCAAATTCCGCTCCATCAGTGCGATATTTACGGTTCAGAAGAGGCGGGAAGAATTTTGAGGTAATAATAAAAATTCTTTTCACTACATTACTCATTCTGTGTATATTAAAGTGATTTTCCATTTTTTCCAAGATCCTTTATGCAACTCGGCAGCACTGTAAATTGGAAAGATGCTCTCTATCAATCGACAGGCTCAACAAACTACGAAACTAAATTTCTTTTAAACTACTTCAAACCTCTAAGTGAATGGCTGCAAATGCAAATTGATCGTCACAATATTCCAGTTGGATGGGATTAACTTTTTTTTTCAAAATACAGTGTTAGAAAATCAGGAGCAAATGAGAAGGACATTTTACTAGAGTAAAAAATATATTCACTTACGAATTTATATACAAAATTGATTAAAAGCGAATAATTGTAAAAAAGAGAACTGGAAGAGCGAACTTTAGAATTAAATTAATATTCATAAATTGTTCTTATTTTTCACGTTTCTCTCGACGATTTAATCTTTCAAAATATTTAAAAAAAAATAGTAATAAAAAAATTATTACAGTATTCACATTTTAAAACAAAATACATTGTTTAGTGATTAAAATGTACTATTATTTTGATACGGGGTTGTTTTTTTCTGTCAATGAACCATTTTTTTATTGTGGAAAACTTTGTCGATTTCTATCGCGAATCATTCTTCTTCAATCGACATATTTCCTAAGCCCGCATTTGTAAACAAGTCAAACTCTTCTCGTTTTAAAAGCGCTCGTTTCACGTCTTCCAAATTCAATGTCTCCACGTAGCTGTAAAAAACATAAATTAGTTTATCAAAGTAAAAAAAATATGAAGTGTGAAAATTGTACAGACCTATTTTTATCTTCTAACTTTTCTAACGCTGTTGCGTGGGATAATCTAAGAATATTATCAACAAAACATTCCACTGCCTGAAAATCAAAGTATTAACACTAATATTGTAAGTTAATTTCAAATTTTAATGAAAATAAAAAATTTTTTACCCGCATCATCGCATGACTTCCAGAACAATGTCGAACACCGGGAATAATTTCCTCGTCTGTTAATTTAATTCCAATGTTGCGGGCAGTTTCGTTAACGTAAATAAAAAGTGACTCGGACTCAACAGGAATTTCCAAAACATCAGCGTCTGACAATGTTTCATCGTTTTCAATTTTAATAACTTCTGTAATGAATTTAAAAGCTCAAATCAATTATTTCTTATTGGAAAAATTAAAAATTTAAAGATTAATTTTCCTACCATTTGGTTTACTTTCGAAAAGAACGTCAATTTCTTCATCCGACTCTTCGCAATTGTTTTCATCATTGATTTTACTCGACTCGGAAAGCCATTTATGAAGATCAACTGGTTTTGAGTAGGTAGAGAAAATAGAATCCGAATTGGAAGATTTTTTCATATTATCAACTAGAGTATTTTCAAAATGGAAAATTGAAGACATTGGAGTGTAAGCATGTCTTCTTGCCCATATAATTATCTCCTTAACACTCCACACTTCTTCTGCGGTCACTTTTCGTTTTAAAAACGATCTCACCGCTCGTGCCCGTTGCCACTGTAATTACAGTAATCAATAAATTAATAAAATTCTAGAAAATCTTTAAATAGTTCTTTAATTTTTTTTTTAGAAAATTTACCTCAAAAGCTCGTTGTTTTCCAATATTGTAACTTAGAAACTCTTTTATGCTTCCACATGAAAACGGATACAATTTTCTATATTCTGGATCAGATACTTTTTCCGTTATAAGAGGTAGTCGATGAATTATAAATTGAACTATACTTAAAGTATCCGTTAACCGTACGTCATCTATCGACCTTTAAAATAAAAATCCCAGTTTAAGAATTGTAAACATTGGAAAATATTAATAAATGATTGAAATGTTTACCTCATAATTTCATCATGAATTTCTTTGTTCATTTTAATTTTTCCTAAAATAACTTTCGGCTTTGTGGTTTTGGTGTTATTTTGCAAATTAACATCTGATTTGGATGAATTTGAACCTACGCGAAGATCGAAGCTCCTTACAATCTTATTTTCATTGACACTATTCATGGGATCGACAATTCTTAAAGCTGGTTCACTATAGTTGGCTGTCAATAATATACTATTCACCGGATTTATTTTGATTACTTTCGGTTTTTCACTGATTTTACCCACCTCACCTTTATTAAGATTGTTGTTCACTTTCTTTTGAATACTTATCGGGTCAATTAAAACTTTCGATTTTGGATCAAATTTAACAGGTACAAAATCTTTATTCTTGAGAACGAGTATTTGATTTTTCGTTGTCGATTCAAATGCATCGGGAATTGATATTTGTAATGGTTGCATTTTACCCGGTGTATCTTTTAGAGTATTTGCTAATTTTTCCACGCTATTTGTATTTAAAATTGAATTTGTCTGCAAACCATTGAGAGAAATTCTCGTGTCGGAATTCAATGATCCATTTCTCAAGTGTACGAGAGTTTTGTTACTCTCTATTGACAGGGATGATTTTGATAATTTACAATAGTCATGATCAATGAGAGAGATTAGTTTTAATTGGGAAATTTCGTCTTTTGGAGACTCGTGTGTGATTGTTAAATTTGATTCTTGGTCGGATTTTTCTAATGTAATTTCTTCTCCCGTCGTGCCGTTAGTGTTGAAATTTAATTTATTATTTTCACTATTGTCGGTGGTGGAGTTTGTCGCCGGACGTGGTTCGCTAGTTTGAAGCCAAATGTCAACTACTGTTTCTGCACCTTTTTTTTTAAAAAAAATGTAAAATAGTTTAGTAAAAATTTATTTTAATTTATTGTTCAAAAGAAGAAATTTTCGAACCTAGTGTTTGAAGACCAGTGAATGTTCGATCTAGTTTCAGGGGATGAATAATGTCGATTGGTTTGTTTAGACTGTTTTTAAAATGTAATTGGACTCGCAATGGAAATTCACCCCAGCCACGTCTTGACAAGTGAAATGGCGAGGATCTGAAAATAAAAATGATTGTATAATTGTATAAAAAAAATGGAAAGAAATTGAAAAATTGAAAACTCACGAGACTTCGACGACGTCATTGGGTCGATAGCTTGGATCTAGGAGGAATCGAACTTTGGCAACGTAACCTCCGATGTCCGCTTCTTCCTTGCTGCCCCTGACATACACAGTCCATTTGTGACTAGTTTTATCTTCCCTCCATTCCGGTGGGATCCATTTAGAAATATTCCCCACGATAATTCGTTTTCGAATTTTATTCCTGTGACCTCTGGATGGACCAGGAGCTTCTGGAATTGCATTTTTAGGTGGAACGTAGCGAGGTATCTTTTTCGGTGGTTCATTTTCGCTTGACTCAGAATGTAGACGTTTGACATTTTCTTCTTTAGAACTATTTTCCAAATTCACGTTCTCAATACTTTTCTCGGGTGTAATTTTTGATGTAGAAGGAATTGCATCTGGAATGAGAAAACGTGGATCTGTCGATGTTGAGGGTATTGCCACATCGATAAATTGACTTTTTTTCAGCACTCGTGGTGATTTGCCTAAGAGTTTTTTCACCGCTGGATGAATTCGTGTTTGTTTCGAGTCATTAATGTGCGATGCTTGACATTGTTTGCGATTATAAAAATCTGTAACAACTGCATAACGTAGGAGATGTAAGATCCTCAGGGCTTCATCGAGACGATTTTGTATTTGCAGTACTTCCTTTTCTTTTTGATCGATTTCTTTGGTAAATTCTTTTTCGACGATGTCAACTATTTTTTTTGCAGTTGTTGCGCGAGCTGAATTTTTTGAAAAAATATATCGATTAGAAATTTTATTAATTTGAATTGTAATTTATTTTGCAGAATAACTTTTTATTAACTTACCACTTTCCTCAAAAGCTTTTTGTTTTGTTTCATCATTCGGCACTGAGGATTCATATTCTGGATCTTGATCATCATCCAACGAGTCTTTTGAAGTATTCATTTATCTGTTGAATACCTGAAAAATGTTTTTTCAACGTTTATTTAAAATACTATTTAAAGATTATTAATTTATTTATAAATTAAAAAGAGTAGAAAGAATATGCATTTTAATTTCATAACAAAAAAAGAAAAAACATGTATTAGAAAAATTATAAAATTATAATTATTGTTTTCAAAAAAAATTAAATTTTAAAAAAGTTACGTTAAATTAAATTTTTATTTCTGCTGTACAAGTTTTAAAAAATAACTCTCAGTGAGGTTATGATAAATGCAAGGATGTTTATTTTCTTTATTAATCGAAAATTCGACAAATAGTAGTAATAAACACTACAGGTAAATAAATATTAATTTACAAATATTAATGAACTTTAATTTACAATAATATTTTATTTTATCATTTTTTCACTATTTTTGAGGTTAGAATATGAAACATCATAATCTGAAGAATTATATACAACAATGTACTTGGCAAGACAACATTTCGTGGACAAATAAAATTAACAAATTAAAGAAAAAAATATAATTTTCCGGTCATGTGGCAAGAATGTGAAATAGTTGAATAATAAACAATTTGACAGATCTGTCAAGATCAGAACATGCGGTTGGGCGTGATGATTATTAATCAATATTTTCAACAGACCTGTAAGAAACTTTAACGGGAAACTTTGTGTGTAACTGCAGAAATATATTTTCAAAAGTAAAAACACTTTCAAGCAGGATAAATAATTTAAAGTTATTAGAAAAATGTTATGAAAATGTAACATTCGATCAATATCTGTGCCCGGTGCCATAACGCCATAACACAGTGTTGATAACGTGGAGAATATAATTTCTATCATTTAACACAGGCAGGGCAACTTTAGAAAAATTAAGGCGCCGAATTTGAAATTCTGATTAATTTTGTTCATTGTTGACACTTAGGAATTGTTTGTTTATTTTTTTGGAAATATGTATACAAATTATAAAAAATGAAAATTAAATTTCTTGGCAATAATAATAAATTTGAAATTTGTACTTTAGGCCTGAGTTTAAAATTTCCGAGTGCCTTCTGTTTTTCTTTTGTCTCGAATAAGAATGTTTATGTTATCACTGTCAAAAGTAATCAGTCACGTCTCGAATGTATGAATTATAATAATTTATTTTGGTGAGCAAAAACACAAACTTACACACAAAAGTGAAACTTTCAGTCTTTCTCTTACCTAAAACTATTTTATAAGTAATTTCAATATGCAACTTTTGATAATTTAATTAACAGTGCCGTAAAATAATTTTTAAAAAAATTAAAAAACAATTTTTTTAATTTAAAAAACATTTTTTTTGAAATTATGATTTTTTTACTGTAATAAAAAATCTCCTATACTTGACTCGTAACTTTTATTAATTTATTTAGTTTCTGTAACGAATTTATTGGGGGTGATTTGATAATGATTGCTATATATATATATAGGAAAGGTAGACTTGCGCCAGAAAACAGGAGGTCCTCCTCCGCATGCGTCCAATCACCCTGGAGTCGAAGGAAATAATCATAGAAGCACTTGTCGCGTGTCTTTCGAACGCGCTTGTCGCAAAAAATTCGGTTGTGTAGTGTTGCGTCATGTTTAAAAAAAACCACGTGGTTTTCAATGTCATTGTAGACTTTCACTTTTAAAAACAATATTTTTCACTTTACTCTCTTTCTTTCCGCAATAAATTTGTTTCGTTCTTTCGAAAATGTGATTCAATTTTGTTTATACCTAGTTTCGGGTCGTGTACTTGGAAAAAATATCATCAAACTTCTTTTGTTTTTTTGGCGATAATTCATTCAGAAAAGAGGTGATAATTTCATGTGGTGCTATGTCGAGGAGGAAACAGGCTAAGCCACGTTCTCTAAAAAGTAAGTCAGTTTTCTTTTTTTTGGAAATTCGATAAAATGTTTTATTTCCTTTTTTTCACGTTTTTTTGCTTTGGGATTTTTTTTCCACATATGAAAAAGGAAGTAACAGAAGTTTTTTGATTTTTATAGAAAATTTCCATGTTTTTTTTGTTTTGAATAGTTGGAAAAAGAATGTAAAATATTTTACAGATTGAGTTGGAAATTTCAAAAAAATATTTTCGCTTTGGTGTGTTATTGAGACAGAAACAAGAAAACGAACAATGTATAGTTGAATCGGAACAATAGAGTACACTGGAGGTTATACTTAAAAATACGCTCATATATTGCAGGACTCCTCGTAAATTATCGTACACTTTCTTTTTTGTCTATATCATTATAATCCAGAAGACAAATTAGTAGCAAACAAATTTTACTTTCGTCTTTCCAAATTTTGTTAACTCTTGAAAAACACCTCTCTACTGCATTTTTATTTAAATCTCTATAAATCTCTTATATGTGCAATATAAAACGTGGTAAAATAATTGTTCATCATAATCCTATTTTTTGTAAGTATATACTTTTCCAGAAAAGGAGAAAAATCTTAATAAAATTAAATATGGGGGCACTTTATAAAAGGAGTAAATTATTATAAAAGGGGAACAGGAAAAGAAACTTTGAATGTTTCTTGACATGCATTGCATGTTATTTGCCTAATTAATAAACAGAAGATAGGCACAAACTATACATGTGTAACTTTTGAAAATTCTAAGACTAATTTCTCATACTCAATTCTTTTCAATTATACAGAGTGGTTAAAAAGTGTTTTTCTTCAATTTTAAAATTACTAATGAAACAGGATTTTTAAATAAAAGATTCTTACCCAACATTGTATTTCGATTTTTAGAATGAGGATGAGATTAGTTGAATCTCGATATAAGGTTGATATTTAAAGCGATCAATTTGAATGAGATTAAGGTTCCTCAGTTTATGTTTCTATTGCGTAAGCACGTGGAGAGCATTTCATTGCTGGTGGGGTTTTAGGAGAAGGGGGACGGTAGTGACGGGTTGTGGCGTTGCGGATAGAAGAGAATGGGTTTTGGGGGTTAGAGAGGCAAAAGTAGGGTGGTGAGGTTTGAAAGCATAGGCAGACATGGTGGAAGTAGTGGTGAGAGTGAGTGAGATAGTCAGCCAGGATGGAATTAGGTAGAAGCCCGAGGGACTAGCTCTTCTCCCAGTGGAATCCCCGGCCTCTGTAATCACCAGTTCTCCTATCCTATCCAATTCTGGTCGCACTCCCCCTTCCCCTCGATCCTCCCTTCATTTTCTCACTCTCTGTCTCATTCTCTTTGCTCCTTCTGTATTTCTCTTACTCCATTGACTTCCACATATAGTGACATTGCTCTTCTTACTCTGTCTCTCTCTCTCTCTATCCCTCTCTTCTATCATGACAGTTCACCACTGTCATATTGCACACATACTTTGTTAATAAAGCTCAGTTGGTGTCCGTATATACCCGTAGAAATTGGAAACTGTGCAAGCTCTAGTTGCAGCTACTGAATTCGGCAAAGAGCTATACTAGATAATTAGAATTTATCGCCTAATGTTAATCAGTCCAAGTTTAGAGTAGGTCTTCCTCAAATTCCGTGCAAGAGTTCTAATACAAGTCTTCCGAAATAGGTTAGAAAAGAATGTACGCGCAACGCTTCGGCGCAGCTTCCCCCTCCACACAGCGGCAGCCAATCGTCATTTCCACGCAGCTCATTGGTCAGAGAACTGTATCAAGCGACTATTATTCAATTAAAAGATTCGGAAGAGATCGCAAAAAATGTTAATCAAAAGGAGATTATTGAAATAAAATCCTTCTCTAAAAACGCAAACACTTTGAAAACAGGAAAAAAATATTCTATAAACCTATGGAAAAAACAGGAAACTAGTGCACAAGTTTTGTTGCTTCTGTTATTTGCGCACTGTTTACTGGCATCCTCTTGGGATGATTATGACGCACCCAGTTCGAATGGGCTATTGGGACATTGTTTGTACATCGAATTCGATCGTAATCGAATTTCCATCGTAATTTGTGTAGATATAGTTGAAAAATAGAGAGCTCCTGAAGGGACTAACTTTGGCTATGTTGACCATTGGCTGGCCTCGCTCGCACATCGTGCTTCGTTGTGGAATAGGGTGGTGAGCATGAGTGTAAAGCCAAACTGATATAGGGTTCTCGCTAATTAATGCACGATAATGAACCGCTGTGGAGTCGTACCTATATTAATAGATTCAAATCACAATCTCCAACATGCACATATAGTCCTCTCGATTCATGTGTTCAAATCCCATCTATTGGACCAATAGATAGTTATAGTTCAACTCAACATATCACATTCCTAACTCTCTCCCTCTCTCTCATTCGACCATTCAGTTGACGATGTTAATGGATATTTTAATTTATTTACCCGCGCACAGAAACATTATCTAAATCCTCATGCATATATTACATTACACAATTTGCATTATTTCGCCAGAGTAATATTTAGAATTGTCCTTCACTTTGCAAGTAGAACGTCTTAATAACTATAAATTGAAAAAGTTACATTATATAAAATATTTCAAATTCTGAATGTTAGTTAGATTGATGTCACTCTCTATAAAACAAATATTTTCACATTGATTCTGTTCCGGAAGGAAATGTTGCGTTATATTTTAAAATATCATCAAAGTGTATGGAGCAAAATTAAACAAAATTAATACAAGGATCAAGATATAAAATAATTGAATGTAGTTATGTTATTAATTAAATTCTGATGTAGTACTCAAATATGTAGATACCTATATTAATCAGACCAGGGCGCGATGACCTAAATCAAACACATTATGCCGGTTCGCAAAGCTGTGATTGTAATTTGTGCGTACAGCATAAATGCATAATTATTAGCTTGGAATTAATTTACGTCCTCGTAATAATTAACGAGTGTTATTGAAATTCAAACACTAAAACAAACACTAAAGAGATTTTTCAACCATTTTGGTAAAATTAAGAAGTGTGTTTGGTTCTGCTCAAAAGGAAAAATAGAACAAGCATCATCATAAAGATATAAGCCTTTGGAAATCTAATTTTCAATAATGCAACAAATAATTACTTGAATAAAAAAAATGTTGTACACGAATTACGAAAACCGTCTGAAATAAAAATGCGCGCACAGCACATTAGTGAAATAGAAAGTGATAATAAATAGAGTACAGTGTTTTCGCAGCAAGAGAGAATTAGCCTCTTAATGAAGAGGAATATAATGGAGCAAAATTTCAACTTATAGTAGTCCTTTAATCCTGTAATCGTAGGTTCTCTAAAATTTAAGCTGTTATTAGTTTTTGCAGTGACAGCACTAAGCCCAACTGGTGGCTATAATCACTTTAATACTACTATGCCACTTTGGATTATGTCTCTGTTTTTCTAAAAGTTGTTTCTTTTTAATTTTCCAACGACTCTGATAATTACGAATCGTCATTCAATTCTTTCGATAAAACCATACGTATACGTTTGGATCTTTTTCCACCATTCTAACATTGTTTCCGTTTATGATTTTTCCTAAAAAGTGCCATTTCTAAAACGAACAATTTTTTTACATGTGCATTCCACTTTGATAATGGAACGAAAGTTTAATTATAGAAAAATAGGATGAAAATAAAATACTTCGGAACGAGTTTTTCAAAACATTTTTTGTCACATCATGTAACGAATATAGAGAATAAGCAAACTTTTGTGTCAGCAGCTGTTGCAAATATTTGCTCTTGAAGTAACATTCGGATATTGTAAAGAAAAGAGAGAGAGAGAGTGAGACGGAAAAACGAGTCTAAGAATTATAACATTTTCCATGTCACGTACATTAATAAAGTATTACTTTTCCGGAAACGTGTATTTGAAAATGAAAATAATAAACACGTATTTTTGAATTTAAAAATTCTTTCCTTTTGTTAGAAAAATGCTTCTTTCTGCTGACCTTTCGAAATAATAAAAATTGCCTTATCTTTGTAATAAGACTAAAACTAGAAGGTGACTGTGTTGTTTTCGCTGAGTGCCATGAAAGGAAAAAAAAAGAAGAGAGAATATTCTCGAGGCTGACTTCGAAGCTCTCTCTGTTATCTTCAGGTTCTGGAGACTCCAGTTGAGGTGGAAAGCCGAAGGGAGGATGATCCCAGGGGAGTCTGAGTCCGCGTCAGAGCTACCCTGGGTTCAGTCCCCAAGGAACAACGGCTTCTCTCCTCCACCTTCTGCTTCCAATGGCTGCTTGCCTGTCTCCCTGTCACTGGTCCAAGACATACGACGGTACCTCTGTACCCGAGATAACCTGGAGGGTTGCTTTATTCCGCATATCGATTAATGACACAAAACTCGAAACGAATCTCGGATGCGTTCTATTCCTTGCCCCAGCTAAAGATGCTTGATTCTCTCGAGATTCACACAACCATTCCTCTTCTTCCTCAGAAGTCAAAAACTTTTTTATTTTCGATCGTTTTTTTTTTGCAAATATTTTTTCCAAAACTCATTAAAAGAATTAATTTACCCATGAGAAGTGAAAGCCAGCAGTAAAACTCGTGAATTAATACCAAAATACAAGGTGCACTTTTCAAATTTCAAGCACTACAAGAGTACTGAAAAATTTATATTCACCTGACAACCAAGTTCCTCTAAAGAAAGTTTCCTCCCCAAGAGAATGTTGAATCTATCTTTTAATTCTTTAGCAAGCTAAAGGGGTGCACAGTTTACCCCCAGTGGAAAATTTTCTCTCTCAAGTTGTGAAAAAAAAGAGTGAAATGTTTGTTATATAAAGTGAAGAGAATATTGAAATAAAAGTATTATGTTTTACTGCTCGAATCTAAACAATATCTTGTACATTATGTAATGTATAAGATAGAAAAAAGATTTTCTGCAAAATTTCTCTATTTTTCGGGTTTGAGTTCAAAGTCCAATATGCAGTTAACTTTTCTGATGCATGCGAGGCACATCCATTTGGAGAAAGAGTATGTGAGACCCTATTTTCCTAAGCTTATGCCTTATGGCTCAACAAAGAACGCTTGTATGCTCATCTTGCGTTGCGAGTGATACTTTTCCACCTTTTGCGTCTAACTAAACCCTTCCCTTCGCTCTTAATAACAACCTCCAACTTGACAATATTTGCCACCACTTCTCCTTCCTCTCGTGCAACAACCCCCGAGGTAACCACGTGTAACAACATGTATATGACCAAGACTTGCTCGATATGATAGCCAATCCTCTTTCCTTTATAGTTATTACCCACCCATACCGCCATTCTCGGTGAACTTAGCTTACCTTCAAATTGTTTACCGTATTTACGGCAGATTGAATTTTCTTCCCTGTTCGGTAATGCATACAAAGCATTCTGAGGCTGGACAGTTTTTGTGATTTCTTTCGTTTTTATCGAATTTGAATTAAGAATTCAGTCGCAGGAAATATTTGATACATGTACAAAAAAATCGTTAAGTTCACTGATGTAAAAATTACTTCTACATACTTTATTGCGGCTTGATGTGTTTTCAAAAAACAAGTATAGTAAAAAGCGGAAAAGTAAAAGAAAAATGTAGATTGTGGTAGGTCTGTTCGGTATTCACGGGAATTATTGGTAGATGCGACTCTCGCAAGTTGGATGATCGATGAGATTGAAATAGATTCTTCATTGGACGAGGCGCAGCTTATGAATGGTTGACAAGAGTCTGGCTCCAACTCACAGTTTAGTGGGGTGTTTCAAAGTTCAATGGGGAAAGTGGCACTTTGATTCCTGTCTTCTAGAATATTTAAGGCCGTATATCCCTTTGCTTGATGCATCCATTGGCTTTGTCTGACGGCTAATGCGCGCCCAGTCAACCTTTAACCAAGTCTGGATTGTACGGTTCAGGACAATCTTGATTATTATTAGAAGGTTTCTGCCTTTCACCTGCAACATGCGCTTCGTATTTCAAACTCCATCTTGTCAAGCTAATTATCAGGGATCGTCTACCTCATTCAAAATTCACGCGCGTCACTGTTTTTGGAACTATATTTCCTGCAAATGCCTCACTTTGCGATGATTAAACAACTACCCATACAATGATAATAGCAATATTTTTTTTAATTATTCAACAAAGTAAAATTAAGTTATTATAAGTCAGAGTGCCAAAAAAGGTTTTTTTTGCCAAATGTCCGACGGCTAATAGCCAAAGTGGCAAGTTGCACACGAACCCCAAATTTGATCATATAACGCGAATAACAAACGACCACTGCCTGGCAGGAGCAGTTTTTTACTTTAATTCTGCGGTCAACTGTAACAAAACGGTCACATCACGGTTTGCCCAGTTTGATGAACATTTATCCGAAAAGTCTCTAACTCATCGCGTCCCCTTATATACAAATTTTTAACATATTTACAATTTATCCAAAACTTGATGAAAGTGGACAATTTTTTAACCAATTTTTTCTCTCATCAGGAGATGAAGAGTGGGGTCCCGAACCAAGTGTCCTTGAAAATCCGGAACAGGATGAAGAAACAATAGTGAAAGGTAAGATTTTTCGCAGAAAACATTATTATTATGAGAGATGGAGAATTTTAATTATATTTCTGAGTGTAACGACTCGAGGGAGTTGAAATTTTTGAAGACAATGGCTGTCAATATAAACGATAAAAGCAGATTCTCCTAAGAATATTGTTAAACTTCTCAAAAGCCTTTTGAATAACGTATACTGTATACGTATAATAAAGGACTCAAAGGACATAGGAGAGTTTGTGTCGATACGTGTCTGACACATTGAAAGTGTTTCTACTGCGGCAAGTTTCCGGTTATAACTACTGGTGGCGTTTGAAACTATTCCTTTTAACTACGCTGGATGCATTAAATGATGACGTTGCTTTTAACTTATCCCTTCATATCCCTCTGTTTTCACTTGGACGTGTAACTGTTCTTGCATGAGAATATTACATTATATATTCCGCATTACATTCATATTATACGTTCATATTATTTCTCGAGCAGTGTTTACGGGTGAAGGGAATGTCAAACCACACAAAAGCAAATAGGCGCACGTTCATTTGCACCCGAATGTAAACCTCCCTTGATAATTCACTGTTGCAAATAGTAAATGATAAATGTCACCCCTTACTATAACAGTGTTCTCTTAAAACATGTTTACCTTAACCATACATTTAACTATTAAAATTCAATTATCAATTTAAGATATTTCTCTACTTCGTTGATGATAAAGTGTAATTTTTTTTCAATAGACGAAGATGAAGATGAGGAGGAGGAAGAAGAGGAGGAACTGCAACGAGCCTTCAGTCGACATTCCGAAGGTAAAGCAAAATTATTTTATAAAACTATTTTGACATGATTATAAGGAATTTGTGATAACAAATACGTACGTTGGATTTTTTTCTTTCATCTTTCTCTCCTGGGACAATACTTTGTTTCACGTGTACACACACATACTCTGTAACAATGCATTGAGGCGTGTCATTGTTTAAACTTGTTCAAGAAATGCAATCCCAGCATAGATCGTATGAATATGCGATGCCCCTCTCTACCCCTAGGGATTTTGAAAACGATACGACCATATAGTTAACGCGCATTCAGTCCTGCTCTAAAATAATAATTATTATTATTACCATCATCGTTACTTTAAACAAGAGAAATTTCCATAATCTGCAAAATTGAAGTGCAAGAAAGTTAAAAATAGTAAATAATATTCTTCAATCTTTGTGCCTAAGGAGAAATTTTAATACTAACCGCGCAGTGTATTTATCGTCATTGTATATTTAATGCGTACAGTCTCACTCCATCGAAGGACTTAGCGCAAGTTGTTATACATTGTCGAAAGTTTAACCCTTTAAAAGGAAAGTTTTGCAGCATCGGATAATTGATTCTCTAGTTATTCTGACCTCTTGAAAATATTTCTTCAGCGTGAAAGAGAGTGTGAGAGCAAGTTTTCGTAATTAAATTCACAGTTCGATACACCAAATAATATAGTCAATTCAGAAATATAAAAAAACAAACGTCTGTTTACAGATAGAAAAAAAGCAAACGTAAATTTTCAAAGATAAAAAAAGTGTTTACGAAAAAGTGTTTTCCTTTTTTAAAATGCGTAAAAAAGGAAGAAAATCATCAAAATTTTTTTTGAAATTCAAACCAGAGAATATTGTCCTCCATGAGAAATGTTGCAAATTTATCGAGTAATGAACTGTCGATTAAAAGTTAACACTATAATTATGAAATTGGAAGAAAATGCTTTTTTCTTTGGAGAGAAGAAAATATGATTTCGATCGAGAAGTATTTTCCGCTTTGACGTGGTCAATTATTATTGCAAGTTTCCTCTGAGTGTACTTACTCGGCTTTATACTCGAAAGGTAAAACCGGCTTCGAAGAGCTCGGACGAGACTGAATCCCAGAGGAGACTTTTCATTCCCTAGGGAACTTATTCTATCTGCTTACCTAAAAATATCGAACTCCTTCCATTATTACTGTACATACAGTCGCATCAGGTATATTGTGTACACATGAAACACGAAAAATATCTATTTTCAACTAGAAAAATTAAAAATTTACTACATATAGTATAAATAATATATAGTATTTTTTCATTTATACTTGGCAAATATAATTTTTTCCAAACTTTATATCTTCAAAATTTTGTGATATTAACAAAAACAAAGTGTCAATATTACGGGGAACTTGTGTTTCTAACATCCGCACACACAGATGATTGGTTATATCACAACGAGCTTCATTTTTGGGGACGTGTAGAATTTAACGTATTCGCATTTTTAACTGCTCCCGGTGCACAGAAAATACGCAAGAGAGACATTGTCTCGTCACGCGAATGTTACTCAATTATATAATCTGTAACAGGAGGATATTTGACATTTTTCTCACACTATTGTTTTTTCAAATTACATTTTTCGCGCTACAAAACAAAAGCGGCAGAGAAAAAAATTCAACACCACCAACTATGTATGTGTGTATTTGTTACAATATGTTTAAATATAATATATTGAAAGAAGTTATGTAAAATTAAAAATTTGTTTTACAAAATTTGCTTATCAAAAATAATATAAGGGATTTTCAATTTTTTACAAAAAAATTGTCAACAATGGAAACAAAAAAATGTGAATTATTTCCAATTATGTTATACATGAAAAAGGGAGAATAATGGCAATTTCGAATCGTTCCACCTCACCTAACGATTTAATCTTCTATTTGTTTTCCCATGTTACATTGTTAATGTTTCAAATGAGGTATAAATTCGACAATTCGTTAATATATTTATATCGTTAGGCGACAATTGTGCACGGTAAAAAGAAAGTCTTATATCAAGGTATAAAAAGAACGTTAATTTTCCATTTTGAGGTTATGTATCTTGTTTTATTTTTTTTCAGCGCTGGTACTATACTGTGCTCTTAGATTCAACGACTTGTTTATAATTTCAGCTCGATCCGAAAATAAGATTTACTTTTTACCGTGTGATTTAAAGCGAGGAATGGAATTTTCGTTTTAAAAAAAACAACGCCATATTGGTTCTAATTTTGGTTCTCGTCGATCGTAATTTCCCGCGCAGTTATCAGACTCACACACCGCACTGGGAGATGCTATCCTATATGAAATTCGACTTGGGGGCACAAACCCCAGCCATAGAAGCGAACATCGTTCGTGAATCTGGCACGAGGAGAATGCTCTGGTATATCGGAGGATCTGTCAGGTATGGCCGGAAACGACGAGGGAGCATCGGCAAGTTTGCAAAGGTCCTGTTGTACCGAGTGCAAGGTTTGAATGGTGCGACGCAAAGGAACCGATTCGTAAAAGCAAGTAGGACAGAAAGCCCTCCGATGGGTAGTATGGGTGTGAGTGAAAGAGGGAAAACCGCTCGCTTTGTGGGACTCGCGAACGGAGCGAGGGGCAGGAGGAGCGAACCGAATGCCAGGGGATTCCCGAGGGATGAAAAAGCAACCCAGCGCGCATGCGCCGAGCTGATTAGTTCTCTCCTGCCTCCCCCCAGCCCGTGATCCCGAGTGCTGGTTGCGCCAGAGGAGAGCACCGAGTCCTCTGGGATACAGCCTCACTCTCGCCTCCTCCTCCCCCCTCAGAAAACCTCCTCACCACCTCCTCCGTGTAGCAAACCTCCCTTCGCCTTTCCCTCCTTTCCTTGTTGCTCGTTCTCTTTCACTCGTTCCTTATTCCCAGTACAGCACCCATCAGCGTTGGAAAATTATTCGAAAATATACATTAGATATCGATGTTGGCAAACTTTATATATACCAACCTTTTTATTACTGCTATATTTTTAGTGGGCAATATTTAATTTTCTACTCCCTAAACTTTTTTAAAACACCAACTTAATATTTACTATAATAGCTTATAGTAACAAAATTGATATTTTTGAAGAGCAACCGTAGACTGATTCTTCTACATTTTAATTAGCTACTGGGAAGTAATTTGCCCCGGAATAACACTGTGGGAGGAGAAATTGAAATTAAATTCATGATTCGTTATTGTAGATCAATGGTTTATTCTGTCATTCACGTGATGGATGAAATTGTCAACTTTTTGGAACTTCCAGGCGCACTAGTAACGTTTCTGATTGACTATATATATAGTTTCCGAAAATATTATACAACCCTTTCGTTTTGTACCAACGTACTTGCTCTTCAATTTTGCCAAGGGATTTTTAGTTAAAGCTATTTTTGCCAAAATTTATTATTAAATGAAATGAATAATCGAAAGCTTCGTCTTGTGAGACAAAAACTGTTCTCCATTTTCAAAAAGGAAAAAAAAAATTGACAAACACACCGCAGTCGGTATTTACAGTACTATTCATCAGGGAACTGACCTTCCTTCATTTTTATCTATGCATTTTTATTTCCATTCCATGCGTAAAAAAATTTTCCTATCGATAAGCCCCGTGTGTTGGTTTGAAAAACAACAAAACCATCCATAAATTTCGATTCGAAAATATTTCTCATTCACGGACACGTGACGGTATGTGAATGATTGATTGCATTTCTTTTCATTTTTCCCCACAATGGAACACCATATAAGACAAAAATATAATGCTTTTCTTTGATTTACTTCGATCCAGTAATGAAAATAGTAGAATAGAGAACTTAATGTCTGGATTTTTTTTTTATTAACACACATTGAAGAGTAAATTAGAATTATGTTGATAAAATGTATATAAAGGGGAGAAAATAAGAGTCAGGTGTTCACTATGGAAGAACGGAAAGAAAATGGCCCTGACTTTTAGGATATACGTCTCCTTGCGACTGTACTCGACGATATAAGGGTGCCTCAGGTGACGAGCTGCCTCGAGCACTGCGCTACGCATCCCTTGGGATCGACTCCAGGTCCCCCTTTTACTCTCTTTTCCTCCTCTCGTCCGTGTCTCATTTCGCATCTCTCTCTCTCTCTCTCTTGCTCCTCTTTCTCGTTACACTATCACATCGAAAGACCTTCTACATCTTTGACCAAACTTCCAAGCGAATGTATATGTACACAAATACAAATGCACATATATGCATAAAACAATGTTTATTTTTCTTTATTCACATATATGAACAATTCAGGGCACATAAAATATAGTGACAGTGCATTGTAGGGGAGACTTTACTTTTTATTTCAAATTTCTCATTATATTATGCACTTTCATTATCACACCGAGGAATATCACTGTGAAAAGTAAATCTTATTTTAAGAACGAACGGAAATTAAATAAGTCTAGAAATTAAAACCGGGTCTTAATTTAAGACTTAATTGACAGGTTTAGGTTAGATTTTCACGTTGATGTTAAATACACCAGTGGTCATTTTCAGAAACATAAATATTGAATTATTTTACCGACTGTGGAGCACTACCGATAAACTCCAGTTATTATAATCGACTAAAATATACGAAAAAAAGTAATTTCGAAACTGCGACCATAGAATATACTGTAGAAAATCCTAAGAATATTACACACATTAAATGTGTCAATTTTACAGACAAGGGGAAAAGTGACGCATTAAATAAGGTTATGTTGCCACATTGAATGCGGCACTTTCCCCTTGTCTGTAAAATAACCACATTTAATGTATGTGTAATATTCTTAGGATTTTTTACACGAGCGCTGATAGTAAAACAAATACATAACCTCAAAATGTCAAATTTTCTAGTAAATACTCAGAAATCGTTATAAATAATGTGTTTAATGCAAAATTAAACACATAAATCAATTATTAGTTTAATTATTTTGAAAAAGAAGTAACTATGCACACCGAATAGAATATTGCGTTAAATAATTATCCTGATTTTCTTTGTATGTGATTGAAATTTGATTGAAAACACTGAAAAGTCAATTGAAATTGAAAGATAGTAAAGTTATTATTAGACAATAAAGTTATTTATGGTTGAAAAAAGAATATGTTTGGGTAAAAATTTAGACAGCAGTGAAACATTATTTAATATTAGTTGATGAAATTTTTGTTCATGAATGATGAAACATATGTGTCCAGTATGATCAAGGGTCATCTCGCGAAATTGCCACACGAGTAAACTATAAAGGGATGCGCACACCTGTGTCGTTACCATAGCAATGCAAGGCTTTAAGCTCCCACAGGGCCAGTTAACTGAGGAATTAGCGTGCCCGTTGAGTCAGAATTATTATACAAATGTAACGTTTGCCATCGCAAAAGCCAAAAGGGGCTCAACCCCTTGACGAACCTCTGCTGAAAAGTTGCTCTGCAAACTATAATCTTCATCCGAGGCGAATTTCCCGAATTTTTCTAATTTCTACTATGTTATCATAGGAACATTTTTTGGATAAAAAAAAAATTGTTCTAGAAAATAATAAATGTGTCTGTATTTTGAAAAGATATGAGTAGCAAATGAAGTTGACTTTAGTCTTCGTTTGGAAAATGAGAACACCTAAGGTTGGAGTTTAATTGACCCAGGAACTGGAGAAGGACACATGAAAAATAGAATAAGGGATAAGAAAAGTTTGAAGATGTCTCGGGTCGCCAGCACATAGCACTGCTGAGGGCAGGTTACTCTCGGGGGAGTCACACAAACAATAGCAATAGGCTATAGCTGCTAACCAAGCTCATTCCTGAGTTGGCAAGGGTGTATTGGAACCTTCGACCTCGCGAGCTGTCCACCCTGGGGACAACTTTAATTTCTTTTCTCGTAGCAATGGCCTCGACTCTCCTTCACGTTCTTCGCTTGCTATTCCATCCAACGAAATACCAAAAATCGGAAAAAGACACTAAAATTTCCCTTCCTTCCTTCCTTCCAGGGGAATTAATTTCCTACCCACCTATTTTAATTTTTCCAAAGCACAACACTTCGAGCAAACACCTGTCATATATTGTTTCGCTTTTAAAATCGGAACTGTTTTTATAAGAAAACAAATGAAGCGAATAAGTGATGTGAGTATGTATATATATATTGGGCGAACAATGTGGTGTACTTGTGTAAAATCTAATTTCGAGAAAATGAGAACCACCGCGTGCGAACCACTGACACTATTCCCCGGGGGACCACTGGGAGCAATGGGAAGCCTCGGATGCCCGTGCTGGGGTTTACTCTACGGCTACGTCGTTGAGAGTGGGAATTCCCCGTGGAGGTAATTACCCTCCCTTTACCACCTACCGACCTCCCACAAGCCATCGCAACTTTAACTCCTGCAGGAGTTACATGCTAATACAAAACCGAACCGGTTCCCAACAGTGACCCGTGTGCAATACCATCAAACTCCGAAAATTCATAATTCAACACTGGGAAAACGGAGTTTTTAAAGAATCATTCCCCTCATCCACACTCAACTTTCTTTTTACTCGTAGTCCGCCGCTGAAGGTTGTTTCATCTCCCTCACACCTTCGCAATGTCTTTTCGGGTCGTAATCCTGTTGGCCTCTTCAATATGGATACTTTCATAATTAGGGACACGGTAATTATTTACATTTCTTCGGTTTTCTTTATTTTCATTCTTTGTTCTTCCTCATCTTCTTTATAAAATTAACCCATTTTTTATCATGTTTACAGAGTTCTTGTTTTCAATATTAGTTAGTGTAAGGATCTGCTGATCATCTTCTTTTTATTCTTCTTCATCTTCTTTACAAAAATAACCCATTTTTTATCATGTTTACAGAGTTCTTGTTTTCAATATTAGTTAGTGTGACGATCCGCTGCTATTTTTGAATAAGAAATATATTTTTCAAAAAATTGGTTTCTTTTGGCAAAATTAGGAGCTTTTTTTCAAACACTATACTGATATTGGGTGCTTTTAAATAGAATAACACGCCGTTGGCTTACATTGCGTCCAATTATGTGCGAGATAAACAAGCATCTAGCTATTCAGAAAACGTTCGGTAGCACGCGGGTTACTCGGGCAACAACGTAGTCCCCAATGTAGAGAAACTGGCTATGGGAGCCAATATAGTCAGAGTATGGGCCCTTTGGGATCCTCTTTTCCCATCCCTTTTACCTCATTGCTATATATACACACCATGGCCAATCCCCCACACAACCCCTTATCCAACAGTCCTTTCCAAATACCAACCAACGTTGTGCATATGATGTACACACACTGTATGTGTACCTCCACTCTACTTATATATATATGTATTATGAACTCTTGTTTCGTTTGGATACTGTCCAATTGATTTCATATCAAATTTCGATTACGATTTTTGTTTCCTCTTTTCGTACGGTACCCAAGGTTTTAGTTTGATTTTTAGTTTCACAATACTATTATGATATATAGATTACCGCGAGTTGACATTATAATCACTGTTTTCTTGAAAGTGTCAAATTGATACTAAAGTGGATCAATAATGATACCAAAAATTTAGATTAATTTTTTACTTGATCCCCATTTTGATGGGTATCAATTCGTTGCAATTTGATACTTTGAAGTTAATAGTGATGTCATTAGCGAAAAAAAATGTTACGAGAGACATTTGTATGGAACTGATTAGTTTTCCTTTATTTCAGATTTTTTAAACAATGGAAGGCCTTCCTCGATCCAAGGAGCAGATTTGGAAAACCAAAATAGCCTAGACAGCGGTGAGTAGAAAATGAAATAAATTTTCGCTGTGTGAGTGATAGAGTTAATTTTACCAAGGTTGAAAATCATGACATATATATCTGTATGAATATATCATAGTAGTTGAGTGAACTTTCTCCCTGGCAAATAATTCGACACTTATACTTTACATGGATATGGATATATAGAAGATACATTCACGATTACGGCCTAATGGATGTCAAAGTCCGGGATAATAAGGAAGTTACATGGTTTGAGGGCGTCTGAAGTTGACCACTGTCCACAAGCATTGCAAGGGTTGCTCTCTGGGATTTGAACTTAGGTGAAGAGACGAGGGGCTGAAATGAAGGAGAGAGAGAGAGAGAAAGAGAGAGATTGTGGGAAGAAGGGAGGAGAAGTGAAGGGTTGAAAAGAGGGTGGGGTGGAATTTCCAGGCTAGAGGATAGGTAGCTAGCTAACATACTCCGGGGAAGGCATAAATGTGTCCCTTTAGTGCCAGCTTCCGTCCTCTATGTCCACCAACGGGCTTAGTGTTCACCCCTATGGCTTTCACCCACCCCACTTCCCACTCTAACTCGATACGTTCACACACACACACACTCACACAAACGTCGGAGGAAAGATCTCATTCAGAGATCCATATAGAGTTCAAATCTGCAGGACATTTTCCAGTTTCTCGTTTTCTAACCTCATCGTTCGAATAACGTTCCAAATCACGTGTTTCAAAACTGTTTCAATAAACGATGTGTGAGATGATAGAAAATTCTTCCAAATGGTATAAAAAATTCAATTTTCTTTTTTTTCATATTTCAAGTTTGTCTTTGCTGATCAATAAGTTTCTAAAAGTGAAAAGAAAAGCCAACTTATGATGCAAGTATAAAATTCAGAGGAATCAGAAATCAAGAAATGGAGGTATACAACTAAATTCTAAAGTGCTTGCTTTTACTTAGGTTTGCAGTTTGTGCTTGTCGGGTGAACAAACACTTAATTAACCCTTCAAGATCTCCAGAGTGAAATACTACTTTGGCTCAGATATCTGCCCGAGCACCCTGAATCCTCCAGGCTTAGATTTCACCATGAATTACATTGCCACACCACGCGCACGAAATTGCGTTTACAATAAAACACTTGCAAATGTACAAATAACATTTAAACATTAACACATGTTCGTTATTGTGTGGTAAACAAATTATTATTCTTGGAAAATATTTTTTTTCTTTGTCATGAGAATTTGGATACTTTCATTTTTGTCAATGTTTCGAGTCAGTATATGTTATACTTGATCTTTTTGGCTTTTCTTTCGCCCAAGAGACCCATTGCAACTTTAAACGCTTCACATTACAAATCTCCAGTGAATAGTCGATAACTTCTTTCTTTCAGTTCAAAGATTACTGATTTCTCATATATAGACCCTTTTTCCTAATATCTAATTCATTCTATCTTCATCATTTGTTGCCTCAAAATGTTAAATACAAAACTTCAGGCTTTTTCCAAAATTTTCCAATTGAATACTTATAGAAAATACAAGTCAAAAATTTAAAAAAAAATCCCCTAAATACAAACTGAGAAAACATGAAACTCGTTTCAAGTAAAAAAAATAATTTTAAGTGATTTTGTTTAATTAGTTTGTAAACTTAATTCCAATATATGGAAAATATTTACTGCTTTGATTCTAAAATAATTTTTGTTTGAATAATTATGTTTAATTCAAACATATTTTCTGTTTTGGGTGAAACGAAAAATATGTTTAAAAATGTTATGTTTGATTCAAAGTTACAAGTTGTTTACTTTTAAAATCAAGTATAAATTACGTTTAAATTAAATATAATATTATTATTTCCTATAAATGAATCAAAAAATATGTTTGAATTAAACAAATGAGAAATTTTCAAAAATTCAAAATTCGGAATTTGAGAGAAAATTCTATTTAATGCTTTATATGGAACGTCAAAATTTGTCTGTCGACATATTCGTATATATGTAAATAGAAAATTCGTAAAAGAATTTTATTGAATTTTACAACTATCGGGAAAATATTCATTAGTCAATCTGCGGGTTATATTTATTCTTATAAACTGAATTTTAGATTCTGGTGCACAGTTCGTTCGTCTGAGTCGGCAGTAATTAACGTGGACGGACGTCGACACGGACGAGCACTTTAAATGTCCGCCAAACGCCGCTGGACGAGTTTAACTTACTCATTATTTTATAAACTGTCACTATCTCGCAAATTTCCTTAATTCTGTTTAAAAAAAAATTGATTTTTAGTGAAATATATGCATATTCTATTTTTACAATACTTTTACATCTCGTTAAGTCACAAGGAATACCGGGTAAATAATTTTATTTCTTTCGACAATTTTTTTGTTTCAAGCATTAAATTGTAAGTCAAAAAACAATTTTTTCCAAACGTTTAATATAGAGTATATAAAATTTATTTATAGGTAAATATTAATAATTGTATTTTGATATTGAAAATATTTTTCATATTCGATCTTTTTGAAAGAAAAATAATTCTAAATTCCACCCTATTTAGTTTGTTGTATAGTATTAATTTAAAAGTATTCTTCATTTATCTCATAAGCTTGAAGCGTAAAAAGTTCGGAGTACTTCCGAAGGATGGAGTTACTATTCAGACTAAGCAGACAATCACTATCCTGCTTGCTTTTCAGTTATTTGATTTTTAGGAAAAGTCAACTTTTATTTAATACATTTTTTGTTTATTTGATTTTTATTTTATATTGTTGTATTTTCTAACTAGGTGTATAATGTAATAGACAGTGAAAATAAATCTTGAGGTGAATTACATTTTTCTTTGGAGTTTATTTTTTTATACGCAGTGCTCCTGTTATTTGGCCCCAGATGCGCTGCTAATAAAATAATAAATAGATGCGGACATGGGGTGTTTCACACCTGCGAAGTAGACATGAGGGTGAATCTCCCTCCTCACTCTCAACCCCCTAACAATACCTTGGCGTACATTACATGCACCATGGTTATTTCTCCAGGGAGTTTTATCACGTGAATGCGCGAGGGCCTCACGCCTTACGCACATTTACGCGCCCACTGGAATCACTTATATCTTCCCATTCCACAACTACAAGAACATGCCGCTTATTCTATTCAGGAAAACTGAAAATTAACCCCTCAGGTGTGGAAAAATTCATATTACATAAAAAATTTTTATTTTTCATATCATCTATACTTTAGTAGATGTATACAGTAAGTACAGTAGGTTACAGTAGGTACTGTAAATATTTACTGTTGTTATTGTATAAAAGTGTACAATCATATATTATGTTCAATTTTTGGAAACTTATTTTTGTTCCAATTTGACAAGAATAATTTCGCCACGATTAAATTCAAGTTTCGGATAGAAATGAAAGGTTCAAAAATCGGAAGAATTGCTTGGATGGAAGAATAGTCTGTTTGTGTCTGTTGTAAATAGATATATGTATACGTGAGAAATAAAAGTGGAGGTTGCAAAAGGTTTGTGTATATGTGTTGTACTTGGGGCGCTCACAGCACCCAAGGGACATGAAGAGAAACTTTCCCGAGCAAAAGGCTCTGGAAGAAATTCTTACGATGCGCAAACTTTTCCGCAAGGAATCATACTTTATGGCTTGCAACTATCCCAAGTCGTATCCTCCATTCTTCGCGTCACTCTAAAACAGTGATGTAGGCGAGGCAAAATAAATGTTGAAAAATTAAAAATGTTTTTTCTCGACAATTTTTTATGATGATGATGATGATGTGATTTTTCTAAGAAACTGTTTTCGAATTAATAATTATTTACAAAAAAAGTTTGATTATGAATTTTTAAATGTTTTTTTAAAACTATTTTCGATGAGTGAAAGCAGCATATAAGCCGTTTAAACCGAACTCAATTTCGTGTGTACTTAATTCAGCCTCTATGTGTGTGTGTGTGGCTACAAATAGTGTACTCTGTAAGCAGGTAGCGCACAGAACACAGAGACCCATTAAATTAATCCTAGCGAAGCTCGGTAATCATCATTATACTGACCCAACCGGATTATTACGTTTTCCGACACACTTGGGTGTCTGTTATAGTTCGCAGGCCACACGTGATCGTCTATTTACGTTTATGGGAAGTCGCATTATGCCTGAGCTCTCTGCAGTCTTTTGGGCTCTCCAAGTACCCTTCTAATGATATTTCATTTTCGGAATTGCTCAATTTCTTCTGACCTCTGTATATCGAATGGTAAAAAAAATGTCCTAACGTATTTTTTCTATTATAAATGTTATACAATTTTTAATCATTTTTTTAAATACTGTTTCTTATTCCGCAATTTTGCGCAGGAGACACTTTTTTGATAAGTTTTATTGATGAGTTGAAGGACAAGATGCTAAGCGAATGTTTAAAATGTTGAGAGTTTTCTAAAAGTACACATATATGAGTTTCGAGGAGGGGGAATCTGAAAAAGTCTTATGCTCACGTATAAGAATGTTCTGTATGATAAAATCTACCGACCTACACCTTCCCAAAAGCAAAATCCTTTCGCGAAGCCGCCTCTCGTTTTGATTCTGCTTATGAAAAACTCTCAACAAGCTCGCGAAACGTTAGCAGAGACAAAAAAGTCATTTAAATGTTTCATGGGGTAATTCTATTTTTGCATTGTTTGCAGTATATATATGTAATTTCTCAACTCAGTGCGAAAAGCATGTAGTTAATAATACTTTACACGGAGGAAAAAATAAATTAACTTTTACTACTTTTGGATAGTAAAACAAAACATTTCTGATAATTTTAACCTTTCTTTAAATTCATATATCGATCACCAACTTTTAACTTCTGACGTATATATAGTTTTATTTATAATCGAAAATGTCTGATCTGCGAGGAAACAGTGATTTTCATCAAGTGTGTAGCTATTATGGACTTGACGGTTATAAAGACTGTTTAATAAATATGGAAAATAATTTTCTAATGTGACTAAAGAGATATATTTTAAGTAATCTCATTTAATTGCAGGGTCTCTAAGCAATTGCGGTTTTGAGTGCAATAACATGCGACCGTGGCAATCTGCCACCGAAAAAAATCGAAACCTCAGAATCTCGATGTAAGTTGCCTTGCAACATCAGGCGAGTCGACATAACAATATCTATAAGTACAATTACCACTTATGCATCACCCACGCGACAACCACAGGAAGACTCTTAACGGCTAATTGAATTCGTGCTTTAGAAAGTGTCGATGACATTCCCTTTTTCACGATATGAACAATTTCTTTCACTTTTACCAAATAATTTTAATAAAATTACAAATTTCAAATAACTGATATCTTGAATCAAGTTATAAATAAGAATGATTAAAAAGAAGAAGATGATGATCGAACACTTATGTTTATAGTTGCAACTCTGGAAATAGTTTTTAATTTATGATAATTCTTCGTCCATTTTCCACTTTTTAGCTGTCAGAGTAAAGTACAATAAATAAATGGGTAAAAGTACAATAATAAATGGGTTGGCAGTGAAATACAATAGATTAGCATAACAGGGAAATTATTCGCTCATAAACCACGCGTATATAATAATTACTCGAAAAAATATGTTTCAAGGGGAAGAAACAATTCTCGAAATGAATTAAAATAATAGAGCCCGAGTTAATGATAATTTTTCAAAGAATTCCACTCGGTTAAATTGAATAGGATATTTTATAAATACTTGAAAACTCGTATAAACAAGTTTTTCCATCGAAATAACTCGACGTTCCGGATCTTAATCGAGAGCGAAGATGATGGATAAGCGTGTATATATTCAAAAAACGATGATTGGAATCAAACAAAAAGAGAGTGCGAGTCAGAGAGGAGGGGGGCAGTAAAAATTAAAGGGTGAAGGTTATTTTGAAATGAGGAGGAGATGAAAAACGAAGTTCCAAAGGCCCATATATAATACACGAGAAGCACAAGAGGGGTCCCATGTTACTGTCTTCTATAAACATAAAAACTATAGTGAAGAAAGAAGCAGAGAGACAAAAAAACGAAGTAACCAGATTTGCCTGCGGCCGTTGCCTACCACGTGGGAGAGCACACGCCACGTGTTGCGGTGTATCACAGCCATTCACGTGTTTCACACATTCACCAAACACGCCTCTTTTATGCATATCAAGTATATATACATCGAAACCTTCAATGCACCCTCCATAATACGATTAACACCTTGAAAATCGAATTCTTTTACACAAACGACTATACACATAATATATAGTCCGACAGAAATCTTCCAACAATAACCGCAATTAGAGAAACTTGAATATTTCAGAATTACTCTTCTGATAAATGTTTAGACAATGTTACGAAGAAGAACAGGTTATAACATGTTAGGAGGAGACTGCGAATGAATTCTTTTTTCCTCTTTCTGCCTCTCTTCATTATAATATGAAAGGTGGAAAAGTTTTAATGACAACGGAGGTCAGTGTGCGATATCGAAGGCCTTCTCAAAGGTGGTGAAACGCCGTGGGATCGGTTCTGTGATAAGAAGACACCCGTAGGTGTAATTATGATTACCGCAGTGCAGAGAGAAAGACAGAGTATTGTGGCTCGTATGGCAGTCGGGGGATCATGGGAAATAGGAATCCTCAAACAGCACTTTCGCGTCTCTTTTAACCGCCTTCCTCCCCTCGACGCCTCTCACCAACAAGCGGAGCTTTTCCGATTGTTAGTCCCCTTGGCTTTCTGCCATCCACAAAATACTTCCTTTTTTTCCATTCTTCCCTTTTGTTCTCTATATATTTCCCGATCGTAGTTGTTTTTCTAAAACAAGCTTGTTTTTCAATTTAATCTGTGATGTCTAAATTCACTATTTCGTAATTTTGTCATAGATTATTTTTCGCCACACAAAAGATTATTTTTCTTAGTTATAAATTACTTATCAACGTTTCGTGTGGATCTAAATAAGTGTATTTTTCGGATCTTTGAAAAATAAGGAAGTAAAAAAATGTGAGAAAAAACATCCATGGGTGATTTGTTATAAAGTTTCTCTCGCGGTTATACGCTTTGATAGTATTGTAGAAATTGTAGACGAAGGCAAAGGCAATAAGGGGAGGAGAGGTTACATATAAAGCATAGGCCGAAACGAGACCTCAGGGTGCCATGGCGTTCACCCATGGGGTCCATGTTGGAAAAACTCAGCTGTTAACTGCTCCTGCAGCGCTTCTCTGAGTGTGGCCCTTTCCAACATTGGTATGAAGTAAAAAAAAATACACATACAAACCCATATGTGCCGTATACCTAAGTACACTAAAAGTGATGTATAGAAACGTATATATATATTCGAAAACACGCATACCAACGATAATGGCAAGGAAAGATCTATGGGAACCGATTTAAATTAAAGGCAGAGTTTCGCGCGTGCGAAATTTCCAACCGCGACCATTCTCCCGGGACTCATATCGCTTCTATTGCGGGAGAGAGTGTGGTCCTTGAATTCCGCTACTGCTTCTACTTTATACGATACTCTATTACAAACCTTTAAACACACCGACACTATACCCTATATATGGCCTTTTGGTTGCATTAAAAGAAACGCTCATTTTTATTACAATTGACAATGTGTTTAATGTTTCTAATAAATTGCTTAAAATTTAGAACTTGAGTTAATGTTTATAAAATCTGGATAATTTTTTTTTCCATTGTAAAAGAACGCACTAGGAAAGAAACAAAATAATTGACTGAAAAGAAAATAATTCAAGTAATTGCGAGAAGGATTAAGAGAGGGGAAAAAAGAAGAGATTTTTACCTTGATGCTGCGGTCCGGGGATCTGGGTAACATTCCCGTATCCAGGATATCCGGGAGTTGGCGGTCGTCCTCGGGGGACAGATGGAGCAAGAGCATAGGAAACTGGTCCAATAATTGGTGTCCAGGGTGCATTTGTGTCTAATTCAATGCATTACCCCTTCACTGATGGGTATAGCCAACGCATCCAAAACTGTATGAATAACCTAACAATTCAAAAGCAACTGACGTCACATCAACGACCAACATTGCGGAGCACATGTTGCAGTAATACACTAAACTACATTCCCATTATGTACCGAATCGATTAATCAAACAATGAGTCGAAAATTACTTCCACAAATGTCTCATGTGAAACCAAACATTAAAAACAATTCTTATGAGAATTGCTTTAATATTTTTTCTTTTTAGAATATATTTAAAAATTAAATTAGGAACAAGTGGAAATGCATTTTACTTTTCGTACCGCGCGCACGTACATAATAAAAATGTAAGTTTCAAAAAGAAAGTATTTTACTAAAATGTAAATTTGTTTGTGTTCTATCAGAGGATTTATCAGGGGACAAGTACTTCCCTGGAGATTATAGTTTTTCGAATATATGTATGTACGTATATACTCGTGGCTTGTGTTTTCTTCACCGTAAGCACCTTTTCCGCGAACATTGCAAACTCGAAAGACTTCACAAATTCCCTCGGTATATGTTTATCTTTGCGACTTTATATTTTCTTTCTTAATGCTAAGTTGTACGTTTGCATCTATTTCTTCTTCACGATGATAAAAAATCATCATAAATTCATCATCAAGCATCATATTTATTTATCAACAAGTATTTAGTTAACAAAACGCCTGCATTTGTTTTTTTTAAATGATTTTTTGTATTTTAGTCGGACATGAATGAGGGAATATAAACCGATGGGAACAAAAAATTGATCATTGAATTACAACTCCCGCGCTCAGAAACGATCCAAGATGTTTTTTCGACATTTAACCCTTCGGAAGAATTCACCTGCAAAAGCGAAACCAGATATCCCAATCATCTTGTCAAGGGTTATTGAATTGAATACAAAGGGTGTCCCTACAATAAACCGCCCCCGTAGGACTTTCTGGGTCCACCTTCTCTTTATAAATTCGTGTAAAGTTTCGCTGTATACGTGCCACGAAATATTACGAAACATTTTCGTTCACTTCGGTTCAACAGTTTTCGATTTTGTAACATCTTCGATGTTTAATGTTTGATTAGGATAGAAATTAATTTTTTTAATAGTCATTTGTTTTTAAAAATTGTTTAGGATTTTTCTATACGTTGAAGAAATAATATGGTATAGTAAAAGCAGAAAATACCGCTGTGCAATTTGTAAGTTGCAATAAGGTCCAAGGTCAAAAGACTGAGACCTAAGAATGAATCTTATCTACACTGTTGGACGCTTCCAGCAAAAGGGAATTTCGAGAAAAGGCTTGATGAGAGGAGCAGAGAGAGATACGAAGGGTTCGAGGTCGAAGAGCCTCTTGCGATGAATTACAGTTTATCCCCCGAGACCGGAACCACCCTCATCCTCGTTGTAGTAGCACTGTAGCTGTATTTGCTTCAGCGTTAATTCCGTCTGTGCAATGTATACGCGTCCCGCATTCCCCGTTACGTTATTTTCGACCGGAGTGTAATCTTCAACCGTATCGAGAATAAAACTGCCTCACTCTACTATATCTAACCTATTTTTCTTATTGTTCCCAGAAAATATATGTAACAAGTTGTGAATTAAGATGTTCATTACATGAACATTTTGCTTCCTCTTTACGATAAGCAAAAAATTTGCTTTAAAGTGAATTTTTTCATTTTATTTAATTCTATTAATGCTAATAAAATATATTCTTTTTAAACATCAATCGATTCGTCTTGATGAAATGAAGATTTTTAGTTTGTTTTTAAGTCTAGATTAACATTTTATTATAAAGCAACATAATTTTTAAGAAGGAAATAAATTTCTATAAAAGTGCGAATTTTTGGTTTTAATTATGTTTAATTCTATAAATTCAAATAAAAAATATACTTTATATATACCAATCGATCCGTTTTAATGCAACGGATAAGATTATTGAAAAAAATGAGTAAAATCTTATTGTACCGGAATATAATTTTGATGAAAGAACTAAATTTTTGATAAAAAAAGGTAATTTTTTTGCTTTAATTGTCATTACCTCTATAAACTCTCATACAAATTATACTTTAAATATACCAATCGATTCGTCTTGATGCAAAGAAGAAGATTTTATTGTATATTAACTTCAATATTCAATTTAAAAAAATTTTTTTGAAAAAAAATTTTTTTTTAAAAAAAGTAAAAAAAAATTTTTTTTTATTAGATTTTTTAATGTCCATCAATCCATTTCGAGATATTTTTATGATAAATATTCCTAGCAATTTTCAGTTGAATTCGTTGAAACCTCTTCGAGTTATCGTGTTCACAAAAAACGGGATCCACACACACACACACACACATACATCCGGACAATTGTTCAGGGTCTTATATAACATAGTCCCATATAGAAGAAAATTTGTCAAAAGGATTTTTAAAAATTTTGTAAATTAAACGACTACAAAGCTTCCTCACGAGGAAGCAACAACTTCACCTCTGGACACATTTCTGTAGGACAAAAATTAAAAAAGTTACAAAGGTTTTTCTAAAATAACAGACATTTTTGCATTTCGAAATTTCATTTTTTGGTAACTTTTTCCAATTTCATTTGGAAAGTGTTTTTCTTCTTTTTCCTGATAACTGGAACAAAAACAAACAACTTCACCTCTGGACACATTTTTGTAGGACAAAAATTAAAAAAGTTACAGAACTTTTTCCAAAAAGACCGACATTTTTAAATTTTGAAATTTGAGTTTTCGGTAACTTTTCACCATTTTATTTTTAAAGTGTTTTTCACTTTTTTCCTGACAATTTGAACAAAAACAAACAACTTCTTCTTTAGACGCATTTTTCTAGGACAAAAATTAAAAAAGTTACAGACCTTTTTCCAAAAACACCGACATTTTTTCATTTCGAAATTTGAATTTTCGGTAACTTTTCACCATTTTGTTTTCAAAGTGGTTTTCACTTTTTTCCTGACAATTTGAACAAAAACAAACAACTTCTTCTTTAGACGCATTTTTCTAGGACAAAAATTAAAAAAGTTACAGAACTTTTTCCAAAAAGACCGACATTTTTAAATTTTGAAATTTGAGTTTTCGGTAACTTTTCACCATTTTATTTTAAAAGTGTTTTTCACTTTTTTCCTGACAATTTGAACAAAAACAAACAACTTCTTCTTTAGACGCATTTTTCTAGGACAAAAATTAAAAAAGTTACAGACCTTTTTCCAAAAACACCGACATTTTTTCATTTTGAAATTTGAGTTTTCGGTAACTTTTCACCATTTTATTTTAAAAGTGTTTTTCACTTTTTTCCTGACAATTTAAACAAAAACAAACAACTTCTTCTTTAGACGCATTTTTCTAGGACAAAAATAAAAAAAGTTACAGAACTTTTTCCAAAAAGACCGACATTTTTAAATTTTGAAATTTGAGTTTTCGGTAACTTTTCACTATTTTATTTTTAAGGTGTTTTTCACTTTTTTCCTGACAATTTGAACAAAAACAAACAACTTCTTCTTTAAACGCATTTTTCTAGGACAAAAATAAAAAAAGTTACAGAACTTTTTCCAAAAAGACCGACATTTTTAAATTTTGAAATTTGAGTTTTCGGTAACTTTTCACCATTTTATTTTTAAAGTGTTTTTCACTTTTTTCCTGACAATTTGTACAAAAACAAACAACTTCTTCTTTAGACGCATTTTTCTAGGACAAAAATTAAAAAAGTTACAGAACTTTTTCCAAAAACACCGACATTTTTTCATTTTGAAATTTGAGTTTTCGGTAACTTTTCACCATTTTATTTTTAAAGTGTTTTTCACTTTTTTCCTGACAATTTGAACAAAAACAAACAACTTCTTCTTTAGACGCATTTTTCTAGGACAAAAATTAAAAAAGTTACAGTGCTTATTCCAAAAAAACCGACATTTTTAAATTTTGAAATTTGAGATTTCGGTAACTTTTCACCATTTTATTTTTAAGGTGTTTTTCACTTTTTTCCTGACAATTTAAACAAAAACAAACAACTTCTTCTTTAGACGCATTTTTCTAGGACAAAAATTAAAAAAGTTACAGACCTTTTTCCAAAAAGACCGACATTTTTTCATTTTGAAATTTGAGTTTTCGGTAACTTTTCACTATTTTATTTTTAAGGTGTTTTTCACTTTTTTCCTGACAATTTGAACAAAAACAAACAACTTCTTCTTTAGACGCATTTTTCTAGGACAAAAATTAAAAAAGTTACAGAACTTTTTCCAAAAACACCGACATTTTTTCATTTTGAAATTTGAGTTTTCGGTAACTTTTCACTATTTTATTTTTAAAGTGTTTTTCACTTTTTTCCTGACAACTGGAACAAAAACAAACAACTTCTTCTTTAGACACATTTTTGTAGGACAAAAATTAAAAAAGTTACAGAACTTTTTCTAAAAAGACAGACATTTTTTCATTTCGAAATTTCATTTTTTGGTAACTTTTCACTATTTTATTTTTAAAGTGTTTTTCACTTTTTTCCTGCCAATTTGAACAAAAACAAACAACTTCTTCTTTAGACACATTTTTGTAGGACAAAAATTAAAAAAGTTACAAAGGTTTTTCTAAAATAACAGGCATTTTTGCATTTCGAAATTTCATTTTTCGGTAACTTTTCACCATTTTATTTTTAAAGTGTTTTTCACTTTTTTCCTGACAATTTGTACAAAAACAAACAACTTCTTCTTTAGACGCATTTTTCTAGGACAAAAATAAAAAAAGTTACAGAACTTTTTCCAAAAAGACCGACATTTTTAAATTTTGAAATTTGAGTTTTCGGTAACTTTTCACCATTTTATTTTAAAAGTGTTTTTCACTTTTTTCCTGACAATTTAAACAAAAACAAACAACTTCTTCTTTAGACGCATTTTTCTAGGATAAAAATAAAAAAAGTTACAGACCTGTTTCCAAAAACACCGACATTTTTAAATTTTGAAATTTGAGTTTTCGGTAACTTTTCACCATTTTATTTTTAAGGTGTTTTTCACTTTTTTCCTGACAATTTAAACAAAAACAAACAACTTCTTCTTTAGACGCATTTTTCTAGGACAAAAATAAAAAAAGTTACAGAACTTTTTCCAAAAACACCGACATTTTTTCATTTTGAAATTTGAGTTTTCGGTAACTTTTCACCATTTTATTTTAAAAGTGTTTTTCACTTTTTTCCTGACAATTTAAACAAAAACAAACAACTTCTTCTTTAGACGCATTTTTCTAGGACAAAAATTAAAAAAGTTACAGACCTTTTTCCAAAAACACCGACATTTTTTCATTTTGAAATTTGAGTTTTCGGTAACTTTTCACCATTTTATTTTTAAAGTGTTTTTCACTTTTTTCCTGACAATTTGAACAAAAACAAACAACTTCTTCTTTAGACGCATTTTTCTAGGACAAAAATTAAAAAAGTTACAGACCTTTTTCCAAAAACACCGACATTTTTTCATTTTGAAATTTGAGTTTTCGGTAACTTTTCACCATTTTATTTTTAAGGTGTTTTTCACTTTTTTCCTGACAATTTGAACAAAAACAAACAACTTCTTCTTTAGACGCATTTTTCTAGGACAAAAATTAAAAAAGTTACAGACCTTTTTCCAAAAAGACCGACATTTTTTCATTTTGAAATTTGAGTTTTCGGTAACTTTTCACTATTTTATTTTTAAGGTGTTTTTCACTTTTTTCCTGACAATTTGAACAAAAACAAACAACTTCTTCTTTAGACGCATTTTTCTAGGACAAAAATAAAAAAAGTTACAGACCTTTTTCCAAAAACACCGACATTTTTTCATTTTGAAATTTGAGTTTTCGGTAACTTTTCACCATTTTGTTTTCAAAGTGGTTTTCACTTTTTTCCTGACAATTTGAACAAAAACAAACAACTTCTTCTTTAGACGCATTTTTCTAGGACAAAAATTAAAAAAGTTACAGTGCTTATTCCAAAAAAACCGACATTTTTTCATTTTGAAATTTGAGTTTTCGGTAACTTTTCACCATTTTATTTTAAAAGTGTTTTTCACTTTTTTCCTGACAATTTGTACAAAAACAAACAACTTCTTCTTTAGACGCATTTTTCTAGGACAAAAATTAAAAAAGTTACAGACCTTTTTCCAAAAACACCGACATTTTTTCATTTTGAAATTTGAGTTTTCGGTAACTTTTCACCATTTTATTTTTAAAGTGTTTTTCACTTTTTTCCTGACAATTTGAACAAAAACAAACAACTTCTTCTTTAGACGCATTTTTCTAGGACAAAAATTAAAAAAGTTACAGAACTTTTTCCAAAAACACCGACATTTTTTCATTTCGAAATTTGAATTTTCGGTAACTTTTCACCATTTTGTTTTCAAAGTGGTTTTCACTTTTTTCCTGACAATTTGAACAAAAACAAACAACTTCTTCTTTAGACGCATTTTTCTAGGACAAAAAATAAAAAAGTTACAGTGCTTATTCCAAAAAAACCGACATTTTTAAATTTTGAAATTTGAGTTTTCGGTAACTTTTCACCATTTTATTTTTAAAGTGTTTTTCACTTTTTTCCTGACAATTTAAACAAAAACAAACAACTTCTTCTTTAGACGCATTTTTCTAGGACAAAAATAAAAAAAGTTACAGAACTTTTTCCAAAAAGACCGACATTTTTAAATTTTGAAATTTGAGTTTTCGGTAACTTTTCACCATTTTATTTTTAAGGTGTTTTTCACTTTTTTCCTGACAATTTGTACAAAAACAAACAACTTCTTCTTTAGACGCATTTTTCTAGGACAAAAATAAAAAAAGTTACAGAACTTTTTCCAAAAAGACCGACATTTTTTCATTTTGAAATTTGAGTTTTCGGTAACTTTTTCCAATTTCATTTTGAAAGTGTTTTTCTTTTTTTTCCTGACAACTGGAACAAAAACAAACAACTTCACCTCTGGACACATTTTTGTAGGACAAAAATTAAAAAAGTTACAGTGCTTATTCCAAAAAAACCGACATTTTTTCATTTTGAAATTTGAGTTTTCGGTAACTTTTCACCATTTTATTTTAAAAGTGTTTTTCACTTTTTTCCTGACAATTTGTACAAAAACAAACAACTTCTTCTTTAGACGCATTTTTCTAGGACAAAAATTAAAAAAGTTACAGACCTTTTTCCAAAAACACCGACATTTTTTCATTTTGAAATTTGAGTTTTCGGTAACTTTTCACTATTTGATTTTTAAGGTGTTTTTCACTTTTTTCCTGACAATTTGTACAAAAACAAACAACTTCTTCTTTAGACGCATTTTTCTAGAACAAAAATAAAAAAAGTTACAGACCTTTTTCCAAAAACACCGACATTTTTTCATTTTGAAATTTGAGTTTTCGGTAACTTTTCACCATTTTATTTTAAAAGTGTTTTTCACTTTTTTCCTGACAATTTGTACAAAAACAAACAACTTCTTCTTTAGACGCATTTTTCTAGGACAAAAATTAAAAAACTTACAGACCTTTTTCCAAAAACACCGACATTTTTTCATTTTGAAATTTGAGTTTTCGGTAACTTTTCACCATTTTATTTTAAAAGTGTTTTTCACTTTTTTCCTGACAATTTAAACAAAAACAAACAACTTCTTCTTTAGACGCATTTTTCTAGGATAAAAATAAAAAAAGTTACAGACCTGTTTCCAAAAACACCGACATTTTTAAATTTTGAAATTTGAGTTTTCGGTAACTTTTCACCATTTTATTTTTAAGGTGTTTTTCACTTTTTTCCTGACAATTTGTACAAAAACAAACAACTTCTTCTTTAGACGCATTTTTCTAGGACAAAAATTAAAAAAGTTACAGACCTTTTTCCAAAAACACCGACATTTTTTCATTTTGAAATTTGAGTTTTCGGTAACTTTTCACCATTTTATTTTTAAGGTGTTTTTCACTTTTTTCCTGACAATTTAAACAAAAACAAACAACTTCTTCTTTAGACGCATTTTTCTAGGACAAAAATTAAAAAAGTTACAGACCTTTTTCCAAAAACACCGACATTTTTTCATTTTGAAATTTGAGTTTTCGGTAACTTTTCACCATTTTATTTTTAAAGTGTTTTTCACTTTTTTCCTGACAATTTGAACAAAAACAAACAACTTCTTCTTTAGACGCATTTTTCTAGGACAAAAATTAAAAAAGTTACAGTGCTTATTCCAAAAAAACCGACATTTTTAAATTTTGAAATTTGAGATTTCGGTAACTTTTCACCATTTTATTTTTAAGGTGTTTTTCACTTTTTTCCTGACAATTTAAACAAAAACAAACAACTTCTTCTTTAGACGCATTTTTCTAGGACAAAAATTAAAAAAGTTACAGTGCGTATTCCAAAAAAACCGACATTTTTTCATTTTGAAATTTGAGTTTTCGGTAACTTTTCACTATTTTATTTTTAAAGTGTTTTTCACTTTTTTCCTGACAATTTGAACAAAAACAAACAACTTCTTCTTTAGACGCATTTTTCTAGGACAAAAATAAAAAAAGTTACAGAACTTTTTCCAAAAAGACCGACATTTTTAAATTTTGAAATTTGAGTTTTCGGTAACTTTTCACCATTTTATTTTTAAGGTGTTTTTCACTTTTTTCCTGACAATTTGAACAAAAACAAACAACTTCTTCTTTAGACGCATTTTTCTAGGACAAAAATTAAAAAAGTTACAGAACTTTTTCCAAAAAGACCGACATTTTTAAATTTTGAAATTTGAGTTTTCGGTAACTTTTCACCATTTTATTTTAAAAGTGTTTTTCACTTTTTTCCTGACAATTTGTACAAAAACAAACAACTTCTTCTTTAGACGCATTTTTCTAGGACAAAAATTAAAAAAGTTACAGACCTTTTTCCAAAAACACCGACATTTTTTCATTTTGAAATTTGAGTTTTCGGTAACTTTTCACCATTTTATTTTTAAAGTGTTTTTCACTTTTTTCCTGACAATTTGAACAAAAACAAACAACTTCTTCTTTAGACGCATTTTTCTAGGACAAAAATTAAAAAAGTTACAGAACTTTTTCCAAAAAGACCGACATTTTTTCATTTTGAAATTTGAGTTTTCGGTAACTTTTTCCAATTTCATTTTGAAAGTGTTTTTCTTTTTTTTCCTGTCAACTGGAATAAAAACAAACAACTTCACCTCTGGACACATTTTTGTAGGACCAAAATTAAAAAAGTTACAGTGCTTATTCCAAAAAAACCGACATTTTTAAATTTTGAAATTTGAGTTTTCGGTAACTTTTCACCATTTTATTTTAAAAGTGTTTTTCACTTTTTTCCTGACAATTTGTACAAAAACAAACAACTTCTTCTTTAGACGCATTTTTCTAGGACAAAAATTAAAAAAGTTACAGACCTTTTTCCAAAAACACCGACATTTTTTCATTTTGAAATTTGAGTTTTCGGTAACTTTTCACCATTTTATTTTTAAAGTGTTTTTCACTTTTTTCCTGACAATTTGTACAAAAACAAACAACTTCTTCTTTAGACGCATTTTTCTAGGACAAAAATAAAAAAAGTTACAGAACTTTTTCCAAAAAGACCGACATTTTTTCATTTTGAAATTTGAGTTTTCGGTAACTTTTTCCAATTTCATTTTGAAAGTGTTTTTCTTTTTTTTCCTGTCAACTGGAATAAAAACAAACAACTTCACCTCTGGACACATTTTTGTAGGACCAAAATTAAAAAAGTTACAGTGCTTATTCCAAAAAAACCGACATTTTTAAATTTTGAAATTTGAGTTTTCGGTAACTTTTCACCATTTTATTTTAAAAGTGTTTTTCACTTTTTTCCTGACAATTTGTACAAAAACAAACAACTTCTTCTTTAGACGCATTTTTCTAGGACAAAAATTAAAAAAGTTACAGACCTTTTTCCAAAAACACCGACATTTTTTCATTTTGAAATTTGAGTTTTCGGTAACTTTTCACTATTTGATTTTTAAGGTGTTTTTCACTTTTTTCCTGACAATTTGTACAAAAACAAACAACTTCTTCTTTAGACGCATTTTTCTAGGACAAAAATAAAAAAAGTTACAGAACTTTTTCCAAAAAGACCGACATTTTTTCATTTTGAAATTTGAGTTTTCGGTAACTTTTCACCATTTTATTTTAAAAGTGTTTTTCACTTTTTTCCTGACAATTTGTACAAAAACAAACAACTTCTTCTTTAGACGCATTTTTCTAGGACAAAAATTAAAAAAGTTACAGAACTTTTTCCAAAAACACCGACATTTTTTCATTTTGAAATTTGAGTTTTCGGTAACTTTTCACCATTTTATTTTAAAAGTGTTTTTCACTTTTTTCCTGACAATTTGTACAAAAACAAACAACTTCTTCTTTAGACGCATTTTTCTAGGACAAAAATAAAAAAAGTTACAGAACTTTTTCCAAAAAGACCGACATTTTTTCATTTTGAAATTTGAGTTTTCGGTAACTTTTCACCATTTTATTTTTAAGGTGTTTTTCACTTTTTTCCTGACAATTTAAACAAAAACAAACAACTTCTTCTTTAGACGCATTTTTCTAGGACAAAAATTAAAAAAGTTACAGACCTTTTTCCAAAAACACCGACATTTTTTCATTTTGAAATTTGAGTTTTCGGTAACTTTTCACCATTTTATTTTTAAAGTGTTTTTCACTTTTTTCCTGACAATTTGAACAAAAACAAACAACTTCTTCTTTAGACGCATTTTTCTAGGACAAAAATTAAAAAAGTTACAGTGCTTATTCCAAAAAAACCGACATTTTTAAATTTTGAAATTTGAGATTTCGGTAACTTTTCACCATTTTATTTTTAAGGTGTTTTTCACTTTTTTCCTGACAATTTAAACAAAAACAAACAACTTCTTCTTTAGACGCATTTTTCTAGGACAAAAATTAAAAAAGTTACAGTGCGTATTCCAAAAAAACCGACATTTTTTCATTTTGAAATTTGAGTTTTCGGTAACTTTTCACTATTTTATTTTTAAGGTGTTTTTCACTTTTTTCCTGACAATTTAAACAAAAACAAACAACTTCTTCTTTAGACGCATTTTTCTAGGACAAAAATTAAAAAAGTTACAGTGCGTATTCCAAAAAAACCGACATTTTTTCATTTTGAAATTTGAGTTTTCGGTAACTTTTCACTATTTTATTTTTAAGGTGTTTTTCACTTTTTTCCTGACAATTTGAACAAAAACAAACAACTTCTTCTTTAGACGCATTTTTCTAGGACAAAAATTAAAAAAGTTACAGAACTTTTTCCAAAAAGACCGACATTTTTTCATTTTGAAATTTGAGTTTTCGGTAACTTTTTCCAATTTCATTTTGAAAGTGTTTTTCTTTTTTTTCCTGTCAACTGGAATAAAAACAAACAACTTCACCTCTGGACACATTTTTGTAGGACAAAAATTAAAAAAGTTACAAAGGTTTTTCCAAAAACACCGACATTTTTTCATTTTGAAATTTCATTTTTTGGTAACATTTTCCAATTTCATTTTGAAAGTGTTTTTCTTTTTTTTCCTGTCAACTGGAATAAAAACAAACAACTTCTTCTTTAGACGCATTTTTCTAGGACAAAAATTAAAAAAGTTACAAAGGTTTTTCTAAAATAACAGGCATTTTTGCATTTCGAAATTTCATTTTTTGGTAACTTTTTCCAATTTCATTTTGAAAGTGTTTTTCTTCTTTTTCCTGATAACTGGAACAAAAACAAACAACTTCACCTCTGGACACATTTTTGTAGGACAAAAATTAAAAAAGTTACAAAGGTTTTTCTAAAATAACAGGCATTTTTGCATTTCGAAATTTCATTTTTTGGTAACTTTTTCCAATTTCATTTTGAAAGTGTTTTTCTTTTTTTTCCTGATAACTGGAACAAAAACAAACAACTTCACCTCTGGACACATTTTTGTAGGAC
>CM065461.1:43845599-43928282 GCA_032872475.1 Leptopilina myrica (nomen nudum)
CAAAATTAAAAAAGTTACAGTGCTTATTCCAAAAAAACCGACATTTTTAAATTTTGAAATTTGAGTTTTCGGTAACTTTTCACCATTTTATTTTAAAAGTGTTTTTCACTTTTTTCCTGACAATTTGTACAAAAACAAACAACTTCTTCTTTAGACGCATTTTTCTAGGACAAAAATAAAAAAAGTTACAGACCTTTTTCCAAAAACACCGACATTTTTTCATTTTGAAATTTGAGTTTTCGGTAACTTTTCACCATTTTATTTTTAAAGTGTTTTTCACTTTTTTCCTGACAATTTAAACAAAAACAAACAACTTCTTCTTTAGACGCATTTTTCTAGGACAAAAATTAAAAAAGTTACAGAACTTTTTCCAAAAAGACCGACATTTTTAAATTTTGAAATTTGAGTTTTCGGTAACTTTTCACCATTTTATTTTTAAAGTGTTTTTCACTTTTTTCCTGACAATTTGAACAAAAACAAACAACTTCTTCTTTAGACGCATTTTTCTAGGACAAAAATTAAAAAAGTTACAGAACTTTTTCCAAAAAGACCGACATTTTTAAATTTTGAAATTTGAGTTTTCGGTAACTTTTCACCATTTTATTTTTAAAGTGTTTTTCACTTTTTTCCTGACAATTTGAACAAAAACAAACAACTTCTTCTTTAGACGCATTTTTCTAGGACAAAAATTAAAAAAGTTACAAAGGTTTTTCTAAAATAACAGGCATTTTTGCATTTCGAAATTTCATTTTTTGGTAACTTTTTCCAATTTCATTTTGAAAGTGTTTTTCTTTTTTTTCCTGATAACTGGAACAAAAACAAACAACTTCACCTCTGGACACATTTTTGTAGGACCAAAATTAAAAAAGTTACAGTGCTTATTCCAAAAAAACCGACATTTTTAAATTTTGAAATTTGAGTTTTCGGTAACTTTTCACCATTTTATTTTAAAAGTGTTTTTCACTTTTTTCCTGACAATTTGTACAAAAACAAACAACTTCTTCTTTAGACGCATTTTTCTAGGACAAAAATTAAAAAAGTTACAAAGGTTTTTCTAAAATAACAGACATTTTTTTCATTTTGAAATTTCAGTTTTCGGTAACTTTTTCCAATTTCATTTTGAAAGTGTTTTTCTTTTTTTTCCTGACAACTGGAACAAAAACAAACAACTTCACCTCTGGACACATTTTTGTAGGACAAAAATTAAAAAAGTTGTGAATTAAGGTGTTCATTACATGAACATTTTGCTTCCTCTTTACGATAAGCAAAAATTTGCTTTAAAGTGAATTTTTTCATTTTATTTAATTCTATTAATGCTAATAAAATATATTCTTTTTAAACATCAATCGATTCGTCTTGATGAAATGAAGATTTTTAGTTTGTTTTTAAGTCTAGATTAACATTTTATTATAAAGCAACATAATTTTTAAGAAGGAAATAAATTTCTATAAAAGTGCGAATTTTTGGTTTTAATTATGTTTAATTCTATAAATTCAAATAAAAAATATACTTTATATATACCAATCGATCCGTTTTAATGCAACGGATAAGATTATTGAAAAAAATGAGTAAAATCTTATTGTACCGGAATATAATTTTGATGAAAGAACTAAATTTTTGATAAAAAAAGGTAATTTTTTTGCTTTAATTGTCATTACCTCTATAAACTCTCATACAATTTATACTTTAAATATACCAATCGATTCGTCTTGATGCAAAGAAGAAGATTTTATTGTATATTAACTTCAATATTCAATTTAAAAAAATTTTTTTGAAAAAAAATTTTTTTTTAAAAAAAGTAAAAAAAATTTTTTTTTATTAGATTTTTTAATGTCCATCAATCCATTTCGAGATATTTTTATGATAAATATTCCTAGCAATTTTCAGCCGAATTCGTTGAAACCTCTTCGAGTTATCGTGTTCACAAAAAACGGGATCCACACACACACACACACACATACATCCGGACAATTGTTCAGGGTCTTATATAACATAGTCCCATATAGAAGAAAATTTGTCAAAAGGATTTTTAAAAATTTTGTAAATTAAACGACTACAAAGCTTCCTCACGAGGAAGCAAAAACCCTCAAAATTCTTACTTATAAATACTTCTAAATACTTTTAGCGAAAAATGTTTTTAAAATATATTTTTCATTTACAATTTGGAAACTTATTCATTTGGCGGAAGCTATTAATGTGATTTTGGCAATTAAAATTGACGATTCCGGCGGATGTTCTAAAGTTTCTAGGGTGTAAGGGAGCATAATGTGGCCTCAGTGCTGGCAATCGTCCTTATCGTAACGCTCCATTTCGTCTCGTCAGCGTGGGTTGTTTCGAGGGACATATCGAATGTCTTTTTCGGCGCACAATGGACCCTGCTGGTGCTTCAAGACAAAAATCAGAACTCTCGCCCTTTCTTCGTGCCCCAATGCTGTTGGTGCGCGCCCGCAAACTCTTCCCCTAGTAACGTATCCGGATCACTTATTTTCCACTCTTCATCTTTTGTTGTCTTCTATATTGCATACATGTACAAACATTTCAAAGTATTCCTAAAAAATCATTTTACGCCTATTTGCATTTTGCCAAACACATTGCAATGCGAGAAGAATTTAATCAAGTTATCCCAATTGATAATTATTCCAATTACGTGTTTTCTGAAATGCTATTGATTTTGGAGTCTCTTTCTTCAAAAAAAAGAAGCTTTGGAATAAAGAGAAAAACCCTTTAGACACGTATTTAATATAGAATGGATATCCTGGTCGACCCATGGGGTCCCTTTTATATATCATTGCATATAGGTATGGTGTAACTCGATATCGTTGGAGGGCATAAAACAAAGTATGCCCAACAATCGTCATTGCATTCTTTTTTTTCAAAAATACCTGTCTTTTTCTCCATTGCTGTATATAAGAAAGAGCTTTATTGAATATCTTTTATAGAAATTGCTTGACACATTCGTGTTTGCAATAATTTTCGTACTGTTTTTCGATCTGGAGAAATTACTATATACAGAATAACACTCGAGTTTGAAATCTCAGTCAGTTGGAAATAGTGAATGCTCCTGAGAGATAAGACTAGTTTCCAATGGCAAAGAAAATGTGATGGCTGATGAGAGAGAGAGAGAGAGAGAGAGAAGGAGAGGAAATGACGAGAAGTCGAGAGGTGAGGAAAATAGAAAGATAGTCCAGGAGAGGTCCCAACGATTCCCAAGGGACGGCATGGCACCAACAGGGCGGATCCGAGTATAAGATATTGGCTCCCAGCTGAAACCTCGTGAGACCAAGACTCAATTAAACTTTAAGATGATATGCGTTGCTCCGGGCACATCCCGCACCTTCTATCTCATACCCTCCGGTGTCGACCTGACGACCCTCTTTGCTTAAATTCACCTCAAGATCCGATTGATGATGAAGGGGATTGCGATTGCGATAAACCAATGTGTCTTTCATATTGCGATATCGTCATTTCGAGAATTGCGAATAATAATTATAAACGCATAACAAATCTCTAGGGAGACTTCCACTTTTTCGAGCGTCTTTCTTTTCAAAACATAATTACAATTTGCTTTTTCTAATCAATTGTCTATATAATTACAAATTATGTTCTTTATACATTTAAAGAGACGAGTATAAAAAAATCGCCTCAACAAAAAGAAAGCTAGGAACGAAATTCTTTGCAAATGACGCGAATGAATAGATAGTGAAGCAGTTTCCCACAGTCCATTTGCGCGTCGTCCTTATATATATATAGCCGCTTTGTTTGCATCTTTTGTTTTGTCACCTCGCCTCTCGTCTCGATATAGACTCATCCTACGATTCTACGATTCGCTTTGCTCCCAGGGAAAACGTGATGAGAGAATGATCGTTCAGGCCTATTTCTCATTCGTTTGCTTCTCGGGATGAGAATTAAATCTTCGTTTACGTTCAAGGAACACTGGTCCGTTATGGCACCTGCAAACCTCACGGTTCATCATCAACCATAATATTGCTCCATGATACACTTTTCAGATCCTAGAATATCACTTCAGTCATAATCAAAAAATTTAATTATATTCACTCTAAATCTGAAGTATAGTAAAAATATTTACTTATTTTTTGATAATGTTTCCTTTAAATAATATCTTTCGCACTAAATTTTACAAATTCGGAGCAAAATAAATAATCTTACTCCAGTATAGCACAAAATGTTCCATAGTAACATCGACAACATTGGGGCAAATATTGGTAATGTTGAGGCAATGTTCTCAATATTGCTGTAATATAATGTGCTACTGCGGGGTAGTAATTCAAGTTTAGAGACTAGCTGCGACTGAATAACAATTTGCGAAATTGGAAATTAAATTGACGATCGATTACAGAAATTAAAAAAAAAGTTATAAATTTCACGTACTGTAAGCGCGGAACGAAACATGATTGTGATATCTCAATCTTTCGCTTCGAGTCAAGAGGACTCTCGACTCTTATATTAATCCAACTATACGATTCCCAAGGAAGATCGTAATCTGAGATTTAGGTATACAACCCATATGTCATGCACCCACTGCATTCTTTTTCCTCTTCTGGAGGCACCTATCATATACGAACAATTTGATTTTCACCCCGATTACAAGACTCAATAGCATTTTTCTTCATATTACAATCTTCATGAAGAAAAATGTAAAGATTCTTTCACTACTATTATAATAAAGCATTTTTGGTAACTTTTACTATTGTGCTACGTTCGGAGTAAATTTTACTAATTTTTACAAACATGTTCTTCGAACCTAGCAAAATTTACACCGAAAATAAGTAAAAGTTACCAGAAATATTGTTTTACCTTTTGAACAAATATCTATTATACTTTAATATTTCATTCAGACCTAAAAATTAATGAATGAAAAATTAAAATACAACTTTAATTGAACATTTTTACAAATATTATAATAATGTATTTTTTTAATGCCGATTTGTTAAAAAATTAAAAATCAAAGATAATTATTTACAGACATTTTGCGAGGTCATCAGAAAATGACTCTTGGACACAATATATATATATCGCCCTGTAAAAATACCATTAACTTATAACGTATTATGTTCTTTCAAGTTCATCTTTACTGCACCCAAGCTAATGTTCTTTTAATTACAGTCTTTAGTACTATACAGACCAAATCAATTATGACTCAAATTAATATTTTCCCCATATTTAATCTATTAATTCGACTTTATTTTCTATCAACTATATTAAATTTCACAGAAAACATCACCTGTTTCACTTTGAGATCAATCCTCCCTAGGTTTTGCTTCGATTCTCGAAATAATAAGATCGACAGGTGCAACTGAGAGATGGAAATGTCTTTAAACGTTATATTACAAAAATATTGATGTAAATTTTTTTTCTTTTAGTATTTAATGTATTTTTGTATTTTTTTTAAATGTATATTTTCAAAATTTAGTTTTATTTAAAAGTGTGAAACGTATTTAATACGCTTTAAAGATTTATTTATTCAAAATTGGAAAACTGAAATAAAGAAATCAGAAAGATTTAAAATTGAAAAAGGTGTATTGAATGATTATAAAGACAGGTGCGGTTAAAAAAAGCGATCTTTGAAACCAAGCGTGACGGATGGGCACGTGCCGAAGTGTCCCACCCCTTAAAGTTTCTTTAAATCAAGACCAAATGTTACAAAGTAAATTTCTCAATCGTTGAATAGTAGACGAAATGTTTTTTTGTAGAGGCAATTAATTTTCAATGTTCGAAAAAAGGGATTGAAAATTAAGTCCTTAGATTCTTGTTCTATAAAGAAACATTTTTATTACAGATACGTTACTTTATAGAAGATAGCAGAGAAATACATTTTTGATACGAAAACACAAATCACAAGCTTTATTTAACGAAACATTTTCACTTTTTTTTATAGAATAAATTTGTTATTCCTAACAGAAGCAATTTTAGAAATATGATTCTTTTCGGGCATGATTTAGTTGCGGTTGTAAGAAAATAAGAATTGAGCTGATCAATTTTTCCTGCCTTTAAATGCACATGATTTGAGGTCTAGGTAATCAGGCCGGAATCAAAAGTAATTTTCGAGGTGTTAAGCGGAGCATTTCGAAATTTTGTCTGGCCAACAAACCAACAAGTATCTATCTATATATATATATATATGGATTATAGTATATAATTGGAGGCGAAACAAATGGGATTGATTTTAGCGGGGGAGTTCATCGATATTGGTGCGAGATGATCAGTGAGTCGGGCACTTTGATATTGGGCCCTCTCAAACCAAATTAAGGTTCACCTGTCTGACCTCCGCGGTTGCTCCAAACACGGCTACCGCAATTCTGAAGTCTTCTCTCTGGGTTTATCAACAAAAAACCTAAACAGCAGTAAAAGGGCCGATAAATTTTTCCACACCGCGCGCCAAAAGGAGGGTGCCGCGCTTTTACCGAGAAACACGCAAAAAATAAATTAACCTGTCCATCGACAAAGTACCGTAATCTCAAATCACACGCATCACGGGATATGGGCAAAAAGAAACCAACTTGTTTAATTTTAAATCACTTGTAAATTTGCCAGATGGACAATATCGCATATACATATATATTCTGAAAAAAACTTGTAAATATTTTTCAAATCTATAAAGACTGTAATATAACATTCGAACCATAGACATTTTTATCAGTCGTCAGGCAATTTCATCTTTCCTCCAAAGAAATGACAGCGGTTAAAATTTCATTAGGTGCACGTAAAAGTTTAAAAGTCGATTGCAGACATAATGCTGTCACTGAAAAGCATCTAAATTACCTCAAATCATCAGGGAATGCAATTCTTAACCACTCATCGCTAAAAATAATGACATAATTACCAAATCTCTTAAGGATTTTTCCATTCATTTTGAATCATCAAAAAAATCTTTCCCACCGACAAATTTCTTGACCACACGCACGATAATCTCTTAATTTTCACTTATTTCGCTTAATTATATAACTATAGACAAAAAGAAGAAGAAAAAATCATGCGCGTGAAAATTAATGCTATAAAGAGAAAAGTTTTGGGTGAATAGTGGACCAAACAATAAGAAAATAATAATTTTCATTATCGAAAGACTTTTCACGCACCAATCGAAATCGGGTGTAACAGGAAATTGAAAACCGATGAAATAGAGAAGCCGTCACCTTGATCCGGGAGCAGGTGTCTTTATGGAGCCACACTAAAGATCCATTGAAACTTCTTTTGTCCCAAGGCAGCTACTGCAAGATCAAAATCTTTGCGTTTATACCGCCACGAAAGAAAGGCAATTCTTTCAAAACAATACATTACTCAATACACTTCTTTTAGTGCGTGAATTATATTAGCCACGCTACTAATTTACCCTTAAAAAATTGCCAGTCATTCGTACGAAAAAAATCAAAGATGATTTGAAATCTTCATTAAAATAAAATTAAAATAAAATTAAAATAAAATAAAATTGAAATAAAATTAAAATTTCATCTTTATTGATTTAGTGAATTAATTAGGAATTAGTTCGTATGAATTTGAACTTGAATATTTTGCAAGTTTTCGCTAAAAAATTATATATCATGGTTTTTTTTTATTCAAGATGGATCGAATAAATATTATTGATAATAATTAAAGGAAAAACGAAGAAGAATATTTAAAAACATTTTTAATTAGATATTCTGATCAAGTTGTTCGATAAATTTATTAGATTGAGACGCTCCCATAAAGACCCACAGCAATTTTGTTCTCAAGAAGGCGCGGAACAAATTTCGGTTTTCTATTGTTCCTCATCGTCTTGGTAGCTATGGAGAGTTTCTTGTGGCGTATCATGCCTCGTTGCTTTACCAGCAATTGATTCGCCAAGTGAGCTATATGCTCCGTGAAGAAAAAATTGGAAATTCACAAAAAGAGTTTATTGATACAAAGAGACGTCTTTCTTAGCTCGCACTTTTTATATACATTTAAAACTTTCATTTCTAAGTCAATTTTTGCCGCGATTGTAAAAAAAACTTTTTTTTCTAAATTTAAAATTAAAATTAAATTTTCTGTATATTTTTCATTGTTAAAATAAAAAATTAATTAAAATTTCAACTTTCTGTTGTTTATCTGTATTTAAATTTTGAAGTATATATAGAAAATGATAAACTTGCGGGGAAGAAATGCGACAAATTGCAAGGGCGGGAAATTTGAATCTCAATTGGAAATTCTGTGTTTCTGGAACTTCCGTCTAAGAAAGCATAAATTTTGCTAAGAACGGAAGTGACTTGAGAACAACGGGAAATGTCCAGACCGGAAGTCCGGCAAACCACTTAGAGCTGTGGAGCACCCCTTTGGTTTACTTGAATGTTATTTATATATTATATATCCTGCACGCCACTCTGACAAAACCAATAGTCTTTTTGTACTTTTTGAATTAATTATGAAACAATTATTATTAAATTCTTTAAATAAGAAAGCATTTTAACTTCTTTCTCTTACTTCTTCTTTTCTTTTTTTTCTTTTTTCAATAGAAATTAAAAGAAAGATATATGCGAATATGTTTTCTATTTTTTATTATAATATTAAATTATTAAAGTAAATTAAAAAAAACAATTTAATTAATTTGAAGAATTTCCCATATAAATCTTGTCAAGAATTAAATTATTTTCAATAGAATTTTTATTGCATTTTCTCCAAAGCATTCAATTATTAAAGATTAAAATGTCGATAAAATTCTTGAAAAAAAATCCAATTATATATTTAAGAAAGTTATTTAACAAATTTCGCAACCCTTGAATTTTATCGAGAATGATATAAATTTTAATAATTCAATATTATAATTCCGAAACTAAAAAACTAATTTTTTTTTAATTATATATATTGAATTATTAAAATTTATCATTCTCGATAATGTTCAAGGGTTGCGAAATTTGTTAATTTTCCTACTGCGAACTTTGTATGATACACATATTAGTATATAGACTGATTGAAGAAATTTAAAAAAAATATACACATGTGGTGATATGGACTGCAGGGGGTGCAAGTCGCATTAAAAGGCGTCAAGGTTCCCCTTAAGGTGGTACAGATCTCCAACCGTGTGTGAGAATCCATTCCACTCGATTTCACATAGGTGGAGTGTCACATTTTGTTTATTGTGTTGTTCATTCTCTCTCGTCAAATATATATATTTTTTTCATAATTGATTAAATCAAAGTCAGAAATAATATCAAAATATAGAAGATTATTTCCTACGAAATAAACGTAGCATTTCTTTATTATTTAGAATCAAGTAAAAATTGACGAATTTGTATATAGAAAATATTTTTATAATAATATTATTGCGGTAATGACTGAAAAACATTTCCAAACATGTATTTAATTGCTTTTTAGAATTTTATCACTCGGAAAATCTTTAGGCATAACTTTCCAATAGTTTTAAAACGATCACTTAACCACTGGGTCATAGTTTTCGAAATTAGATGTAATAACTGCGATAGTCATTTCAAATTCTTGTATGCGAGACAGAGTCAGTAATGAATATCATTGTTGATAAATTAAAAGTAAATTTTTTCCACATTCAATAATAGTAATATTCTTAGGAAATTAGTATTGGGTTCGTTAAGGCGCACCTCATTGACTCCTCAAATGAGGTATATATAATTTTCACGTGAGGACCCCACACAGAAAGCATAAAACTATTAATACAACTAACTTCATAATTTATCAGATGAAAATCTCACTTGGGTAAATATTCTAAATTATCTATATAACAATGCTTGGAAAATTTTACCAACTATTCAGAAAAAGTTGTTTAGTTTTATTTCGCATCACTTTTACGAGAATGTAATTTTTAGTTAACAGGTTATTAATTTATTTATACTTGAATAAAAATTGAATTTTTAATTTACTCGAATAAAACATGAATTTTTAGTTAACAAAGTTACTATTGAAAGAAATGCTTGTTTTAAGGAAAATGGAAAATTTTTGATATTAATAAATATTGAACAGAAATTATTCAATTCATCAGCTAATAAAAATTTACTCTTCAATAGTTAATTTAATGCGAATGTTCAGAATTTAATATTTTATTTTTGAAAACTCTGTTAGGAAACGAAACATTTTGCTTTAGAAGTCTAAAGTCGATTAAATAAAATTTCAGCTAAAGAAATGCAAAAAAAAAATTCCTTATCTACTTTAATGAAATTCTAGACCCATTTGAGTATATATTAAGACGTCATTTGGAAACTTCCGTGTTTTTGGTCGATGACCTTGAGGGGGACTGTATGGAGTGTTCCGGAACGGAACCAGTGCGGCGAAGAATGGAAGAACCAAGGGAAAGGAAGCAGAATGAAGCAGAATGAAGCAGAGTGAAGCAGAGTAAAACAGAGTTGAGCAGAGTCAAGTGACTCGAGGATCAACAAGAGAACTAGAAATTGTAGAGGGTACATTAAATAGGTAGGATAAATGGTTAATAGGTGCAGAGTGTAGAAAGTGGGTGTATTCGAGACCGCCTACCATCCAATAAGGTACCTTGTTTCTCAAGGGACTCCCTGTCCTTTCCTCCAAGGGTCCCTTCTCTCCAGCACGAGACTCACTCTGGAGGACTCACATCTGCAATAATAGTACTGGGCCCCTTAGTTCATGCTATAGACTAGCACGCTTTAGAGCATCTCCAACAAGTTTCTCAGTTCATCACACGTTTCATTCCGAAACACATCAGCAGAACAACTTTTTATTACCGATTTTTTTTTCCAAAGTTTTTTTGCTCTTCTTGCCATTAAAAAAGTTATCTACTTGCAATTTCTAATTCTCATTGTCAAATCTACTTTTCAATTTTAAACCCTCGTGATAGTATTCGCAAGAAAAATTTAGAAACAAAAATTGTTTTCTATATTTAATAAAATAAAAGTGACTAGTGAAGAAAAGTGTTAGCTAGGAAGGAAGAAAAATTAAAGAAACGGAATGACATTTTTCGAACATACTTTTTAAGTTTCTACTGCAAAAAAAATTAATTAAAAATAAATAACAAGTTTCTATTTTAGAAACAATAACATTCTTTATATTTAAAAAATCTTTCTCTCATTTACAACAATTCGATCGATTTTCAATTGACGAACTTATTTTTAACATTTCTAAAAAATGATGACAATAATTTTTTGTCAACTATTATTAGATCGTAAATGATATGGTTCACAAATAAGAGAGTGTATTATTAAACATTGAGTCAAGTGATAAGAAAATAGTGTTCAAAATGCTATTCAAAGGAAATAGTTCTCGATTGGAACTACTAATTGGCAAAATTCAAGCACACAAAGATCCACAATCACCATCTAGAGAGGAAAAGTGCAACATTAAAGGAAAAGGTTTGTTACAAATAAAAATTGCACTCCAAAAAATATATTAAATTGCTGACAATTGAAGTTTAGTTTTTTAAGTTGACAAAGAATAATATATTTATTATATTACTATAATATATTCATTATAATACTATAATCAATATATTATCGCAACTATAATGAATAATTATATTTGAATAATATTACTGTAATTATAATAATTATTTCATAAGTTTTATCTTTTAGGTTTATACACTCACCGAATTTATAAATATACTAACAAATTAAGTTTTTTTTATTTTTCACTAAGAGGATTTCTTTTGGCATATCTGTAGGTCAGAAACTCAGAATTGATAAAAAAGATTGTATATCTCGTTCAAAAATAATGTATATAGCTAATAAGTTTTATAAATCAGAATTAAATTATAAATTTTGATGTGAAGAATGGACTATTTTGGGATCTTCATCATCCTATTGAATAAGAATTAGTTTTATAGTTTTAAAGAAAAAGAAAAAAAAATAGGATATTATTTTAATTCCAAAATGTATGAAAATAATCTGCAATGCTCTGAATCCATCAATGATTAAAATAAATCGTCGAAGAATTCTTTTTTTAAATATGATTTCGAAAAATAATTATTGTTTTAATTTAGACCAGATTTATTGAAAAGTTATTTTAAAAAGAAATCGACCAAAAAAAGAATAAATTAATCGATTGATATTTTCCATATATGAAGAAAATGTGCAAGATAAAATTAAATTTTTTGCAAAAATATTTTTAAAAAAGAAGTTCTTGCGATTTTTTTTTAGAAAGAAATAAAAAAATTGGTGATGAATTCAGAGACAACAATATTAATGACAAAGTTTGTTGAATAGGCCCTATTAATAAGCATTTCAAAAGTATAGTCTATAAATAGCAAGGATAATGTGACAACACTGTTGTGCATCGGCAGGTCGCGAGGAAAGAGTTGCATATATGTGTTAAGTGCGCCTATTCTCGCCACGATGACACATCTCCCCTGATTGGATAGAATCGGTTGCTAAATAAATCCGAACCACAATGAGAACTGATCTTTTGCACTCTTCATGTCTCATCAATCTCTTTTGTCTCTTTCTCCTCAATCATTCCCTCTTTTTGCAATTACAATACAATGCACATATGCGCTTCCACCATTCAAAAGTGTTTAAAAAATTTACAATTTTTAATGTTTGAATGTTTAAATGTATGATTGAATCTTTAAATGTTGACATTATATAATTATAAACTTTAAAAATTCGAATTTCAATTAAAGCTCGAATTTTTAAAGTTTGTAATTATGTCAACCGATTTTCCATTTCACTTGATGAAAATATTGATAATTTTGATCTATAATTGGAAAATGTGGAAAGGGGTATATAATCAAGCACCCCAGCTGTATTTATATTCATTATAGGTCGCGGAGACTCCTTCGAACTCGATCTATTCGAGAGATGATTCACAGTGCGACAACCACGCGTGAACAATGTTGGAGTTTCCAATCAGTTCGTGTGCCAAAACTTGTTACTTTATACATACAACAATCCTACTTGCTACTTTTTCAAAAACGCATTTAATCCGCAAACATCAGTTGCGACATTTTTTCTATTTTGTCATCTCTTAATTATCTTATTATTGAATTAAAACAATTATAGCATCAATAGCATCAATTCTATATATTTGTCTATTGAAAAATAAATGAAAAGATATAATATTCAGAAGAAATAGAAACAGAACTAAAGTTTGACTTCCTCGTTAATGAAAATGTTCTAACAAATTGAACTAAATGCGCGGTGAAAACGATCTGTGGCGCCTGTGTATAGGACAATTTACAGATGGTTGTGTAAATGATGAAATTTAACTTTTGTAGTGTGGGTGGAGGATGCGACCCATTGAAGATCCGCCACGTCGTCTATAGATCATTACGTTGGGGTTTGGGTGGCAGAAAACATATATATATATATACATATGGTCGTGAAATGCATTTATATGAACAAGATTCCATAAAATCTCTTAAATTGACTCGTGGGTGTCTTTTACTCATTGCTTTAATAAATGAGGAAACGGCCAACTAGCCGAATCATTTCCACTTCCACAGCGAGCGCGAGTTCTATTTCACTTGCACTCACGCGTGTGTTTCTTCTCATACATCCGGTATTTCCCAGAATGCATAACGTCTTCACTTGTTAGCTGTTATTTGATTCGAAAAAAATTCTTTGATAAAGGGAACATTTAATTCTAACGAGAACATCCTGCTCCCGATTAAACACTATTCTTCTCTCCACTATTCTCTTTGTCGAAGTATTCTTAAAAAATTAATTTTCATTTTTATCCACTTTGAGAAATTAATTTTACGTAACTGAATTTAAATTTCAAACACACTTGATTTATATGTTTAACAGAGGATGAAACATCAAAGAATTTTTTTTTTAAATCGCAATTGTCACGTATAGTATAACATTTATAGTTCATGAATTCTCCCATTACAACCACAGCGTTTTGTATTAAAAAATCCTTGTTTTAATGGTACAAGTTTCACCGCGTGTACTCATTACAGAAATAATAAAGATATAACTGACAAGGTGAGGCAGACGCAGTACAGTAAAACTAATTCCTTTTTGAGTTGAGTTCGTAAGGTCAATATAAAAGACAAACTGGATTTCTTGCGTCACTTGAAAACTCGTTCCAAAATATCTATGACCATCTAATCGTATATATGAGCGTTGACTTCAAAAGTATGTAATTCTAAAATCTGACTTAAGAAAAGCGGTAAATCGAGTTCACTATTTGTAACAACTAGAAATTAATCTTGAATTATTTTTTGAATTCCAGAGGCCCTTGGAACGGGAAGTTCGTCTTGGCACAGTGAAGACGGAAGACCAACATCGCGCAAGGGAGAGGAAACACCATCTTCTTGCGCAACTCCAACTTCCGCGAGTTTTCCCTCTGAACCGGAAGTCGAAACTGAAATCAATCCAATTGCCGATGGTAATAATCCGGCCGCACCGTATCCCTGTCAATTTTGCGATCGAATGTTTCCCAGATTGAGTTATCTCAAGAAACACGAACAGGTGAGTTTATACTTTTTTCACAAATGTTACAAAAATGCGCATTTTTAGAAAAAAAAAAAAAATTGCAAATGATATTCAAGTCGCGAAGCTAAAACTATAACGCACCTGGACAAAAACCGGACTCGATTTGTCCTGTCGCGACAACCTGTTATTGTGGGATGCTAGGATGCTACAGATTTTGACCCGATGATGACCCAAACTCGACGCGGAAGCGCAACTAATTCTTTTACCATGCAAAACAATTCTTTCGGGGCCACGCGCTGCCCCAACGAGACCTCAAGAAATTCCAGTTTTTAAAATCCGCAATTTTACCAAGTATAACCGGGAGTGAAAAGAAATATATTCAGCAATGTCTATAATGGATGGTTTCGACAAAATTTATTCTAAAAATGTATAGAAAATATTTTGATTATTATTAATATATTGACAGTATTCGTAAATTCTCTTCGTATTTATTGAAAATGCAGAGAATTGGAACTATATATACGTAATAGTCTCTACAGTTTTGTAATGGTACATGGTCGAGTATAATTTCCACCCATTGCAAAAATATCTTTATAAAACTGAATCCCATAATCCTTGCTCAAAAGAAGCCGCTGGTCAAGTCTTTTCTTATACCGATCTACGTGCTTCACTGTAACTTTGTCGTCTTGACTTTAAACTCCACTTCTGTTTTACGTCCAAGCGGTGGTCGAGGACAAAGGCTCCGACCATATGGGTCCATATAATAATCAGACACTGCAATCTGGATGGGTGACAGTGGAAAATCACATACGCACGTCTTATTTTTCAAAAAGCTTGGAAATTTCAAGCCTTATAAGTTGTTGATTATGACACGAATAGTAATATTATAAATATTTATTCACTCTCGAAATTTTTAGGAATTATTCTGTAACAAAATAAGGTCTTTGTTTACTTTAAATTATACGTACAGAAAGAATCACTAGTCATTACATCATAATTTCGAATTATGAAGAAGATTTATCGTCCAACAGTCATTAAATGTTACGCAGCAGTCTTATGTATGTAATTATATTTAAATATACCGAATAATTTCCTATGTGTCAACAATGGGAGACAATTTTCGATACAGATTTATTTTTAATGTTTCAAGTCCTCTCATTTTTTAAAAAAATTATTTTTTGTGAAGATAATAAATTAAAAATGAATTGAAAGAGCTAAAGAAATAGGGATTATTGTTCTGAATCATCAATCAGTTTTTAAACATTCGAAATTATTTTCTTTTTCCAGAGTCATGGAGATCAGATGCCATACAGGTGCAGTTGGTGTGCGAGATTATTTAAACACAAGCGAAGTCGCGATCGTCACGTTAAGTTGCACACTGGCGACAGGAGATATCGATGCTCGCACTGTGAGGCAGCATTTTCCAGAAGGTAAAAATCATTAAAAAAATGTTTATAATACTTACTCTCAAAGAATTTTTCATTAACAATCATGTAAAATTATCGAATAGAGTCGCAAAGAAATAAAAGATGAGCTGCGAATTAAAAATAACATGTAGACAAGAAAAGGTCTATGCCTTATACTGTAATAATAAAGTGCACCCGACACCTTCAATATACCTTATGTCTGGCGAGAAAAGAAAAAAAAACCAGTTTACTCGTTCGGGAGATACCGCTCGCGTGAATCTAGAATTGAGACACACGGAATGAAAGAGAGATGGAAAAAAGCCATTGAATCTCATATGAGTAAGCTTGACTAATGTCCAGAGTCCCACAGCTTGTGATCATTAGTCATTTGTCAACCCCCATGGGCCTTAGAATCATTCAGTTCCAAGTCGACGCACGAGCCTTGAAAGTCGCAACTGATTCTGAAACACGACCCGTGATGTATTAATCACTCTGATCATGTAAAGAAAATCATCCTTTATTTTTATTTCTCTGCTTTCAATACTGTGCTCGAATTTTCAAAGATTTAGTCTATGGATTTTTAGAAACCTGTTTCAAATCATTTTGTAGTAATTATTAGAGATTATTATAGTTATATATAGTTTTAATCCTGGAGGTTGATTTTTCTAACTGTATAGTATATTCAAAGGCTTATTATTGAATTATCGCAGATATGCAATGCGCATTGGAATAACAACCGATTATCGGACGAAGGTCTCATCTTGATCAAGATGCTCCACCTGTCAGCCACTATTACAAATCGCATATCTCGTTGGCATCTTTACGCCACGTCTATTCGTCGCTGGAAGTCGGCTTGGGTGACCCAACAAAAGAGAAGAAAACTTCTTCTGCTTCTCTGCTTTCAACTTTTTTCTTCTTTGGTACCCCTTTTTCTGATTGGTTCAGGTCACTCACCTATATACAAAAGACGTGTGGCACGTCAAGAATGTTATAGAAGATCGATGAACGAAATCTTAACTGTTGTATTCCCTGTCTTTAAATTATTCCTATTACAATATCAAAACTAAACACACATTAGTAGAGTATGTAAAATGGATTTTTCGTCTAATTCAAAGTATAATCAACCACGGCTACCATTTTATTTTTCCTTCCATTTTCTTTTCTTGGGAATAGTTTCCCCTATCGGTATATTTCCCCTATAATGGAGCAAATAACTCAGAGCCTAAAATTTCCTTAGCTCACGCACATCCGTTAGTGTTTTTTGTTCGAGCATTTCGCTTTTATCAAACTTCGATCAACTTATTTTAAAAGAAATAGAGAGATCTTGGTCTAAATTGAAGTAATTGCAACCTAAGGATTTGTTGCTGTTTGAAGAGGGAAGAAAATCGGAAGTTAAAACTCCAGCTAGCAGTAATATGTTGAGACGAATTCGTTTCCCACGACAAACCACCCTTCCATCTTGGTCTTTTGTTTCCAACTTCCTACGCGCAATGAAACTCTCTCACTCACTCTCTCTTCTTCTTCTTGGGTCCATTTTTCTTCCAGTACTTTTTTCCAATGGCGTCGTTTTCTTAAAAAGAAAAAGATCTGGATGACTTGCCAGTGCAGATCACACCAAAGGTCAAAGACGTGACGTAAAATCACCTGAGAAAGAAGCCTAAAAACGTTTTTCATTATCCTGTTACTCTTGAAAAAGAAAATCTTTAGTTCAAAGAAAAAATCTCAATTGCAACCTTTTACCAATTTGAAAGATTAAATTTCTCGTAAATATAATAAATAAATTATACAAATACAACAACTTACGAATAGTGCTATAAAAATACAAATGTAATCATCGCTCACCAATTACAATATTGAAAATAAAAATACTCGTTGAATTTCAAATATAAACTAAAATTAGCAAAGTCCATTAAAATATTAAATATCTCTTCTATTATGGTCCGTGGCAATGCTTTGAAATTAAATTATTCAGATGAAAAGTGCAAGGCAAAAACATCTGTCCATCTTCATTTTATATCTGCGACTAACTTTATTTTTGCACTGGGCGGTTAAAAATTTACTGATCACTCAGACATTCATATTGTATCTTTAAGAATAGAGGAAGAGCAGACACTTATTACTTTAATATACATACTTAGCTAATGACTATATTATATTTTCTAACGTTTGTTTCAGTGATCATTTGAAAATCCACATGAAAACCCACGACACTCAAAAACCGTTTCAATGCACCTCGTGTTCACGAGGATATAACACGGCAGCCGCTCTCACATCGCATATGCAGTCGCACAAAAGACACCAAAACACCCAAGGCACCAAACTGGAAGTGGATTTTGGCCGCAGGAGCGTCTCCTCGCACAGTACAGCGTCACCTCCAATTCCAAATTCGCCGTCCCCGAATTTAAATTTAACGGTTAATCACAAATCAATGAAATCACAGGCAAGTGCCTCGAACACGCCAGTCTTGTCGCCTTTGAAGCTGACCTGCATGTACTGCACACGTGACTCCTTCACCAGCATGCAACAGCTTCAACTTCACGTTCACACCATGCACCAAGCAATTCTAAGTGGGGAAAATCTCATGCCCTCCCCTGGTCAAACCACCGAATTATCAACCCATCAGAAAACAGATCGACTAGACAGAAGTAGAGAAGTTATTTTTTATGCGAAAAAATTTCCCGAAGAGAGGCCATTAGTACAGGAGAAAGAATTATATGACTCCGGACTTTCTTGTGGTCAATGCACGATGAAGTTCTCGTCTCCGAATTCGTTACGAGAGCACTTGATTTCCATTCATCGAGTCGATGGATTTGGATCGTTAATGGTTTGTCCACTGTGTGGAATTCCCTGCGCCTCCGCAGCTGCTTACGCCGAGCACTATGTGCTCCAACACTGTGAGGACAGAAGATTGTCCGGAGAATATGGCGATCCAAAACTCAACGGATCCTACGACATCAAGCAGTTGAGGAATCAAGACCGTGCGAAAATTGGAAAAGACTTGTTGACCTTCGAGCCGGCGGACTTGACCAATAAACATCTGAAACCCCCGGAAAATTACTCGGCCGGAACATTATTGTGCGGACAATGTGGAGCAGCTCTCAAGGACTTTGAGTCGTTCAGAGAACACTTAGCCAGACATCTTAAAGCAGATCAGAAAAACGAAACACCCAGGAATCAGTGTTCGAAATGTGAGGCAACATTTCCGAATAGGGAGGAGATGTTGGTGCATCTAACGAAGCACTTTTTGGGACAAGTCACCAAGGAGTACGCTTGTAATGCTTGCAAGAAGTTGTATCCCCATCCTGATCTTCTTCAGCGGCACTTGCTCGACTCCCACGCGCATCATCTGTACCGTTGCGCTCTTTGTAGAGACACTTTCGACTCCCGAGTAGCAATTCAGGTGCATTTCGCCGTAAAGCACAGTCAAGAGTGTCGTATCTACCGCTGCAATGTTTGCTCTGGATCCAACAACGAAAACTCGCCTGGAAATGCTCCAGTGGAGAACATGAACTTCTTCAGAAGCGAGGCCGAGATGGCGAATCACGTTAGAACAGTTCACGCACCACCGTCCCTCGTGAACGAGAGTCCACTACCCAGAAGTCCCGCCTCGACTCCAGGCATGACAAATCGCTGTGTCTTCTGTGGAATTTGTTGCACCTCCGACTTGGACCTTCAACTTCACATGGCGAGTCATTCGACAAGTTTGTACCGCTGTCCTATTTGTCGAGAAGGTTTCGCAGTGGAATTCCTACTAGACAGACACATTGCCCAGGTTCACCACTCAAATGACCACTCCAGAAGCCACGCGAGAGAAAATGGAAGAATTCACCGACCTTCCAGATCTCAGGAGGATGTCAATTCAGAGTCCAGGGAACAGCGAACGAAACGTGGACGTTCTCCAGCGTCGAGCAACAATAACTCCCTGAACCAGCGGGACAACAACAAGAGACCGAATTATGGAAACTCGACAGTTCAGCAGTGCGAACTCTGCGAACGAGGGGAATTCGCCAACGAAGCAGAACTCCAGGCTCACAAAAAGTTGGCACACGCTCCCGCGAAAGTTCAGGGAAAATCAATGTCAGCGTTGAGTATGACTTGTGCGTATTGCGGAGAAGTTTGTCGCTCGCGCAGCGAACTGGAATCACACACGAGAATTCAGCACGCTACCAGCGAACACGGTGGTCGACACAAGTGCAACATTTGCGACGAAGTCTGTCCATCCGGAGCAACATTGGCTGAACATAAGCTTCAAAAACACTGCAAAATCCAATTGAGCGATGTCTGTATCGTCTGTCGTGGTACTCTACATTCCGAATCGCAGTTTCTCGAGCATGTCCAGAGACACAGTCTGGAAAGTGTTGATCCCCAACAGAGGCTGGACAGTTCCCTTCCCCATTTGCCAGCACCATGTGTTGTTTGCAGACAGACTCTAATTAGCGACCTCGAGGTCAGACTCCACGCGAGGCATCATCTCAGATCAAGTGGAGGATCCCAAAATTCCGAAAGTCCAAGTCCCAAACACAAGTCTCAAACACACAACTGCTGCCTCTGTCTCAGGGAATTTAATGGAGAAGAATTTGTCAGTTTGCCCTCTAATCATTCATCCAATTCGAGTCAAGCCCTTCTGTTCGTCTGCAAAGCTTGTTACATGAGGCACTCGCAAGGTCTTCCAATTCTGAACACTGCTTATGAACACGCACGGTCCAGTAAAAGCGAGGTATGGCTGAAGGAGACGCACTGGGAAAGTACTTCCAGAGAAAAGTGGGATGGAAACTATAAAGTCGAGGAGAAGAATTCTGATGGTACCTCGAACGATGGGAGAAGATGTGAGGAATGCAATATTAAGTTCGAAGATGCGGATGAGGCTGAGAAACATCGAATAGCTGAACATGAGAAGCCTTTGGGAACGTATACTTGCATACAATGTCAGGTACTAATTCATTATTTATTCAATCACTTAGGGTGGTAATTAATTTTCTTTCTTGTACTCCACTATGATATGCAATTTTTATGATGTATTCTATAAATAAAATTTTTTCAGGTGTCCTTTGCAACAGAAGAAAAAATTCAAGAACACGTAAAGAAGGAGCATCTAGAATCTTCTGGTAAAGAATCAGTGGATGCCTTACGCTGTCATCTATGCTTATTTGATGCCAATAGTCCCCTGCAGCTTCAGAGTCACCTAATAGAGCACACTTTTGCCGGATGTACAGCGTTGAGTTGCTACATTTGTCAGGCTTTGTTCACAGCTCCAATTGGATTGCAGGTACGTTCAAATCAATCTCCAAATCTAAAAGACCCATTGTAAATTTCTGCTTTTTTCGATAACAGTCATTTTAATAGTCAATAATTTCTTGTTACAGAATCATATGATCCAGCAACATGGATTAGGAGCTAGACCATACGACTGTAACTTTTGTGAACTAAAATTTTTCTTCCGAGCCGAACTTGATCAACATATAGGAGTTTTTCATTCTGCACGAGAGCAAGTAGCGTCACCGCAAGATCACAAAAAAATCAACGACTCTACTCAGAATTTTGAAAAAGAACAAGAACTTCTTGAGAAAGTAACCGTGAAGGAAGAAATTGGCCAAACTAATGAAGATGAAGAAATCAGTGTTGATGTTAATGAGGAATTTGGAGATCATGAAACAAAATCTGTTAATTTAGATAATATTCAATCTGACAAAGTTCATTCTGAACCTATCAATGAATGTGAGGCGTAAAAAAATTTTAATTCAAATATTATTTCTAAAATTTAATTGTAAATATATATTTTATATATTACTCCGCGCACTATTTTTTGTAATTTTAGTATTTAAAAGCAAAGAAAATGTCCTTTCATTTATAGTCCTTTCAATTTTATTAATAATATAGTTATATATATTCTATTCTACAATTGTTAATTTTTCATTTGTCAAAGTTATATCAGACGGACATGAATTTGTATAAAATAATTAAATTGTAAATATTCTGTCTTCCTAAACAATATATGTTACAAAACTTATATATTAACATACATGAAAATTGTAATCGATCGGCATATAAATCACACATGAAGAAGATTACAATCAGTTTTCAAGAAAATTTAAAATCAATTGAGCTCAAACAATTTAGAAATTTTCCTGATTATTATTATAAACATTTTTTAACGCAAACTTTACGCAATTAAAATTTTTGTAGGTATTTATGTAAAATTTTTTTAAAGAAATTTTTATCTCTGATCAAAGTATGTGATCAATGTTTTTTTGTACATACAATTTTTTATATAGTAAAAAAACAGTTACTTAGATTTAAGGCTTCGTTTTCTGAAAGTATATTTATAAGTTTAATATTGTTTATTAATAGACGGTTATGGTTTATATTTATAATGTTTATTATTAAATTTATACTCAAATTATTAATTTTTATCATATTATTACAATTGCTATTATAATACTAAATATTATTATTATTATTATTATTAGTATTATTATTAGTATTATTATATATTATTACATATTATTATAATTATTAATATCATTTTTTTTAGTTTTCATAATTGCTTAATTATTTTAATATTATAAATTACTATAATATTATACAATATTATAAATTCTAGATAACTTTAGCATTGTTTGAATATTATCTACTGATATTTTTTTATCTGCATTTTTAACAAGTGTTTAACATTTTGTACAATAATTCAGCGATATATATATAGCGATTATATTATATGAAAAAATGAATAATCTTTTCTATTTTTGTCTAAAGGGAAGGAACTCTTTTTTTTAAAGTTTTAGTTACATATGAAAGCAACATTTGCTTGCGGAGTTAAAATTCTATTATTCTTTTAGTATATCGCTCAACAATGTTGTTATTATATAGACAAAAACGTTAAATAAACTGTAACGCAGTATTTAAACAAAAATGATGCAATAACCTGTCCATTATAATTAGAATTACATCGTTAAGATATTTATAGAATAATAAATTATTGTTTTAAACCATTCTTGTTTTACGTATTTATCTTCATTCTTTTTTAAATTCCTGTTATCACCTGTACTTCTTATAAACATATAAAATCTGCACTTCTATCGAGCGCTCTCTGTCGTGAGTTTTTCAAATAAATATATAGACGTTTTGGAAAGGCAAATTTATTATAATACTGCGAGGCAATACTGGCATTGTGAAATATTGAAATAATATTTAGCGCAAATATTTTTCTACTCAAGTTTTTTTAAAAATTGAAAAATGGAATTTTGAAAATGATCTCTCAGGACAGAATTATTATCATCGTGGTAGCTCTCATAAAGATTGGACAGTAGCGCGTTTGGTAGATAATTTTTGAACTTAAACAAAGAGTGTTATGGGTAAGTGTAGAATACTTCTATTACCGTCAACTGCTGTATTATTAGCTGTAGTTGCCAAAAGACGAACCGAGACAATCTATTTTAACAACTGAAGATAATAAAGAAATCTTTAAAGATATTGGATTTCTTAGTCGGTAAGTGCGTGTAGGTAACAATAGAGGTTTGTATTTACTCTCGTGTAACTTTGGTAGCATGCCTTAAGACTCTGAGCCTATATTTAGTCTGTAAGTTACATTTCTATTTTCTCCAAATAATGGCAAATTTTACAATATTAATTGCTTGTTTTACTAAAATATTAAACTTCTCAGGTGAAGAAACAAGAAAAATTAAAAAAAATCTTCCATCAGCTTCCAGTTTTTATTCCCCTCTTTTCGTTTAGTGTTCAGCTATTCACAATGCATATGCAAATGAGCCAATTATTATTCTTGTACAGTCTCAGCTTCTTCGCATTTTGCCAAAAAAGGTAAGCATAGAATAATTTCTATGCTTCCAAAAGTGCGAAGAAAAAAAGAATTTTCCAAAACTAGATTGAAACTATCTTTCGAATTTCCTATAAATATATATATATATTTATAAAACAGTGAATTCGTGTAAGTCTGCAATACATATTCCCCTCTTGATTGCGCTCATAACAGAAGGGTAAAAACCCCAACACAACAGATGTGCAAAAATCCCACGATAGGGCCATTGAGAGTACAAGTTTTTGATAAAAGAAAAGAAAGAGAGAAGAAAAACTAGAATATTTCAAGGCTAACCATGTGCCCTTGTAACATGTGTATGGTGTTAAAATCCATACTCCGTATGGATATGTGTATATGCGTGCGTTCATAAGTAAATGCAGTGCCAGTGACTTTGGCTGCGCACCAAAGATGAGACACTGGGAGAAAGGGGGAATCATATGATGCCCCTTAAGGTGGGAGATATGTGTGTGAAGGTAGTGAGGAACTGTAAAGATAGGTTAGTAAGTTAGTTAATGCGCATTTATATTGTGAATTACTCTGACGTAATAACAACAACATACACGTGCTTCACCACGTGGAGCGAATGTTGTCTCCTATCCCCATCATGATCAGTCGAATTTTAAATTCTCATATTCTAGTTGTGCTTTCCAAGTTGCACTTTAATAATTTGTTTTCAATTTTTTAACTTACTTTCAAAGTTTCAAGACGCAATAATTGCTCGTTTTAAATTTTCAATACTTTCAAGACAAAATATCTTCTAGTTAATATTTCAGGAATATATTCTTCTTTCTTCACTGTCAAAACTCAATTAAACAGTCTCTTCTTTCTTCACTATTATACCTAAAATGTACTATTATCAAATATATTTCTCGACTCTTCAGTAAAAAACTTTCTTCCGTTTTCAAAGTGCATTATTCATGTTGATATTATTCAATACAGTATTCCAATACACTCCAATATGATAATCAAATCGTGATATTTTCCAAAAGAAGTAAACGTTTTTTACAAAATAATAAACTGAATAAAGCAATTAATTAAACTTACACTCCTCGCGTATAAAATTGTAGGAAACTAAAATAGAAATAATGTTCGAAAAATAATTAAACCTTAAAACTTATATCGGTTAATAATAATAAATTATTTTCTTCAGCATCCTACAGACTGAGAGTATAACGAGAGGTAATACATTTAGTGTAACGATCATGCTCACCATCGAGATCTTAATCTCATATATGGTATCGTATATATATAGTATTTTTTAATACATAAGCTACTTTATTATATACAATGCTTTTTTTAATGGTCGCTGGGTTATAAAAATATATTATCGTATGGAAGATTTGACCGAAGGACTTGCAGCTAAAATGTAGTTTTCACTCAATGCCTTAAAAATAGATTATACTAAGATGTAAACAGTTGCAGACTTTATTTTTTCTACAACAATTTCAACAATAGAACCGCAATTGTCATGTATATTAAAGGATATTGAAAAATATTCTATTGCGTTAAATTTACAGTGACAGACGTAAAGATTTAGAATAATTTAAGTATTTGTGAAAGATTTCCTTTGTGTGTATAAATTTTGAAGACAAAGTATAGAAAATCCATCTGAAATTAATTACTGTATGGATTGAAAACTGGATTTAATTGAAAAATCAGCACTTTTGCAGCGGACTGTACGGAATGTTGGCGTGCCAACTGCAATGGAAATTTCCATCAGGATGGCGCGGTTGCTCGGACGTGGCCGCACCTAAAAAACCAGACAGCGTCCGCCAAGAGCCAGACTTAAGGCCATTCTTACGCGGACCCAACTTGTTATATAAGCCATCGCCAGTGCTGCCTGCACGTGGTTCGCCTTTATTACTAATTTCGAGTCATTCCCTTCTTTCTACGTCCCACTCTAGTTCTACCCTCTCTCTCCCTCTTCTCTTCTTTTTTTTCCTTTTTTGTCTTTCTTTTTTTATCTCTTCCTCCTGTTATATGCGAGATTTCCATATAATTCTCTATTCACTGCGATGAATTCTATTCACTCTATATTCCTTTCGAAAATAATGCGCACTTGTTTAAAAAAAAATTTCAGTAAATTTAGATCATTTTCATGGTGTAGAGAATTTCTGTATACTGTCGCACAACTTCCTTTTTTTTTATTTGGAATGCGAGGTTACTTTTTTTCACTAATAATGTGAATTCTATTTTAAAATTATTAGAGCTTTGCGATTCACTTTTGCATAGAGTTGATGTATTTTTTTTTTAAATTTTCATTATAATGAAAATTATTAACGGGTAATTTATCATCAACCTTGCACTTACCATGACCTCAGTTATGATTACTCGATGTTTGCCAATGAAAATTTCAAGGTGTTCACAGTCAAGGTACGCAGCATTGAACTAAGTTTATTGTGCAGTTGACGACCATAAAACCAGTATTATCATTCATAGTTTAATTTACAATTATGTGTTCATAGAATCAGAGTGTGCAATTTACCCTTTAATAAAGTTTCATGCACGTGTGGATATAAAGTTTTGATTTATGATCCTGATTATCATCGCGTATTTTTATTTCCCGTTATTTATTTATTTTTAAAAAATTTTTAAATCTTTTTTAAAAAAACTCAAGAAATTGAAAAAGTTTTGAATCTCTTTAAGGTTTTAGAATAAATTGTCAATAGTGGTTCTTGTTTTTAATTTTTTCGTTCTCTTGTAGTTTTTGAATTTTCGCGCGCTATTTTATTTTATGATCCTAGACTACTCGAGTCTGTTGTATTTTTAGCACTATTTATTCTAGAATACGGGTATTTTAACTTCTTTGTGATTGCTACTGATTCTGTCGAATTTTTCACTTTATTTAATATTTAAAAATCTTTTGTAAACTAAATCACGCGTCAGTATCATAAAGCATTTCACCTTCAATAGACAAGTGATGTACATGAAATGAAGTCGCGCGCGAAATGAAGCCTATATTTATCGCTATACAATCGAAAAATAATTATTTACTAAAAGGCGACAATAGGGGTACATCTTATGGAAAAACCTAAAGTTCCAGCATAAAATAAATTCTTTCTAAATATAAGAGTAAGGAATTTTTAATCACTTTTTATCAAGATTGAATTATAGAAGTAAGAAATGATTCTATCTTTACTATATACAGTTCTTCTTTCATTACTTTACATGAATTTTAAATTACAACGAAATGTCAAGGACATTAATGAGAAACTCGAAATTGTCAAGTTTATTATATCTGGTCAACCAGAGTCCCCACAGGCAGAGATGAAAAACTAAACCCCAAGAAATATGCTATCCTTGAACATGCTGTACAAACAATTATTTTCAATTCTAGTTATAAAAGAACAACACTTTTGAATTTTTGACAAACAATTTTCGACGAAGAGTAAAATATTTATAAAATTATTTTTTTTGCAGTCGAATTTACTCTATGCAGAAAATAGTGCACGCCCTAAAATTAGTTCGCTGTTAATGAAAAGCATCATTATAAAGTACGCAGGAAGCATTTTGGTCTTAACTATTCTTATATGTTTAATCTGTTAAATCCGAAATTAAAAATTAATCTTTCTTATAATTCTAAATTATGCAAATTCAAGAGTAAACCGTCAAAAAGTCGTAACTATGTTTTCTATTGAATTTTAGTTAGGATGCGATTTTTTTAATTTTTCCTGACCATAAACTGAAATATAAATGTATAAACTATTTAGAGACTGTTATTTTCATGCAAAATTATTATCTAAGTGAAAAATTGTTTCTAAATTAATAGAACAAAAAAGTGTACATGTCACGCGAGTCGAATATAAAACTTTTTAAAATATAGATTATGATATTCGTGTGACCATTATAGCATTTTCATAATGTAAGGTCAAAACATCATCGGTTTTATTTCTGATCAAAAAGGGTCGATTCGCGCCTCGATATTGTCAAATAAATATAGATATACAGAGAAAGTGATATTAGGAGCATAGATCAGGGCCGAATTTGCTCAGACGCTTTATAACCAACATTTGATCACTTTGCGAGCACTTAAGTTTATTAATTTCAATGAAGACAAGAGACTACTGATCATTCACGCAGCACGTCTCGTTTCACTATATGCTAATAAAATAACTTTCTAAATAAACCGCCAATTGACAAATGATCATTTACAACTCAATAACTATCATGCAAATTGAAATATAATTATTCCATCTGGTAAATTAATTAAATGCATTTATCATGCGCAACATAATATCTGTTAATTACAAGTGAAATAAATCTGAAAAACATTAAACTGATGAATCCACACTTTAAAATTACCTGCTAGTAAATTTTACTATTTTAATTGCCATTCTTTTATTATGAAGTTAATAATATGTTAGTTTTATTTTCTTTTACATTGTTGATTATTTCGCGAACATTATTAAAGTTTAACAATTCTGTAAATTAGAAGAGAAATAATGCGCATTTAATTGCTGCGTGAAATAATGCTAGGAAGTTGAAAAATTTTTTTATCACTTACTTTAAAAAAACCCCCACATTTTACGAGATTGTAATTATCTGAGATGTAATTAAGACTTTTATATGTTTTGTAAAGTTCGAGAAGCTTTAGTGCGTAATATTTATTTTCCAATGGGGAATTTTTGTCAAATGGTGAAAATTTGGTTTTAAAAAATTTTCTTATGGTGGCATACATGCAATTTATTTTCGTTGAATAGTTGTCGAGGAAAAAAATTGAAGTTCAAGTTCAGGATGATTATTATTCCCTCACTGATGTAATAAGTAAAGTTTATTATTATTGAAAATAAGCAAAAATGTCGAAATAAAATAAATAATACGTTCCTTAAAATCGTCTTGGCGCCAGTTGGCGAACAACTTATACGGAGTTAAACTAAAGGGCAGATTTTTCTATTTGGCTAAAACAAATCTATAAAGCACCAACTTTGCTGACGTTGTTATCACGTGGGTGGACCAATTCTCATATAAAAGTGTTATTCAAAATAAAAAGACTCGAGGATATTTCTACAAAAAAATGCAGAGCGCGTGAACCAAACTTAGAGGTCATCAGTGCGGCGACAAGAGGTCTGGGTCGATTGGCGTCGATTTGTCACAGTTTTCGTATTAAACAGTTCAAGACTCCTCATACAATTCTGAAAATTTCAAAGATTTCTAGAACATTCCAAGTTCACAGGGCACATTGATTTTTCTTTTCTATTTTTAAAGAGAGCGACCTTCCAATAACACTGATTTATGAATCGTGCATATTATAAATTTCTTTTTCGAATCACTATATTTCTCTTTTATAACGGAAAAATATCTATTGTGGTAAATATTACCGAGGTGGAATAATTGTAGAAATATTCTACAACTGAACAAGAAAAAGAAACGCAGCAAGAGATAAACTGCGCGTAAAAGAAAGTGAGAAGTAAATGATCGTCGTTGATGTATGAAACTTGTCTAAACCTGTCCAATCTTGCGATGATTTTGTATTCCACAGCTACATCGTTCTTATAATTCACAAATGTATCAGCGTATCCTTAATTATAGTACATTTAGTGACCAAGTACATTTATTAATACAAAAATAAATATTTTCCACTTAAGATATGTTGGAATTAATTTATTAAATTGGATAGAAAAAAACCTTGTCAACAAATCTTTGAAGATCTTAATATAATAATCTGATATCTAATCTAATCTATCATCAAATCTAACGCAATTATCAAACGTATAAAATAATACAACCGTTACAATTATATTTTAATTAAATACATATATGCACGTACAAAATGTTAATTAATTGTTAAAGTTTCAATGAATAACATAAATTACTTAATACTATAATTTTTATACATATCTTTCAAAAATAGGTCACGAAAAAATGTGTTATTTCTGGTAATTAATATCAGACAAGATAATTTTTTTTTCAAAAAGTATTCTTTTAAAAAAATTAAAAATCTCTTGTTATAAAATAACTGCGCATAATGTCATATTCTTTATTTTGTAAACTTTGAAATTAAATACAAAGTGATGACAATGAAATTAAAAAACAATTTGTCTAAAACATTAATATTCATTCGAAACACATTTTTAAGACAAATTAGTTTTCAATTTACTGTTTATGCGCAGTTCTTTTGTTACATGAAATCACTATTTCTGATATTTATGTATTATCTTTGTTATTATTATTATTACTAATTTATTAAGGGTCTTGAAAAATACTAAAATTAAAATTTCTAAAGTTTTTGGGATCGAACGCATTGACTAAATGCTCCAAAGTCCAACACGCTAACCGTTAAGCTATACACTTTCAAAAAGATTGAAATAAATAAAAATACTTTATACAACTAGATGAAAACTATATTTTTACTTATTACATGTGGAAATTTAAATACTTATAAATTAAATTAATTTAAAGTAAATTAAGCATATGCATGATTAAATTTAATAGAACTAAAAACAAACAATGCAACATTCAACAATCGTAAAATTACTTTATCATTATAAGTTGATTATTTGTATATATATATATATATACAGAAAAGTCAAACAATGTTTTCATTTAGATACTATAAATTGATAAATTGATGAATAATTGATATATAATAAAATAAAAATAAAGTAAAATAATTACTGTTTAAAAAACATTAAAACTTTTTTTTACCTAATTAATTCTTTTATTGAGATCTCCTTTTATTAATTTTTTATTAATTTTTTTTAAAGAATAAAACAAAAATATGAAAATAATAATAATTAGACATGAGTTATGTTAATAATTAATAAGAATCCTTATTATCAATGTGAGATTTTTTTTTTATCAATTTGTAAGCAATATATGGAATGTGTGATCGTGAGACGTTATATAGTTTTAAGTTACAGAGACAATTTAATGTTGTCAGTTCTTTATTTAATCGTTATGATCGCGTGACTTAAAGGAAACTTACCACATTTTCGATTGACACTATATACATGTTCCTGATTTGAAAATAATTTCGCATAGAGAAAATAAAAATTATATTCTAAGTATAGTAGTTTAAAATAATATATTAATATATAAAAATTAAAATACATTCAGCGCTTTCAGAAGCAGATTATTCTTTTCAATTTAAAAATATATTTAATTTATTTAATATCATATTCTTTTTTGTAAGCTAATCCAATTTGTTATCGACTTTAAAGTTCATTTATGGACTATATAATCTACTTTTACGATATCAAAAATTTATGAAGTAAAATAAAAGAAATTAAATTGTAAATCTTTTTTTTGTGTGAAAATAAATTCCAATGATTTATTGAATGTTTAAAATGTATTTAATTTTCGGCACAGAGCACAAAGATTTTTTGATTTACTATGCGTATATATATGGCAATATATAATCGAGATATATGGAGAAGTTGACTGTATTTTTAATTATTAGTTTATTAGACATTGGCACTCCTTTTTATATACATTTTTTTAAAAATTTACTAAATTAAATAAATATTTGTCGATAACTCTTAAGGAATGTTAAACTTTCCATCGAATTAAGAAGGTGTGAATAAATTTTTTTATTATATGGTCGTTACACCATATATTGTTTCAAATAAAATCCCTATGATCTAATTTTCAAAAATAGTATATATATTACATGTGCCAGTTTAATACAATATTGGTATTTTAATTTTTTTTTTAAATTGACAATTCTGGAATCATTGATAAATTTTTCCTCATTCAGTCTCTCCCTGACGAATCTTTGATAACAATCTTCGAGAAAAGTTCAATGACCGCTCAATATCACTTTTTGATGAATGCATCCGATATATTTGAAATTTTTTTTTTTTAATTCCAATTGCTGTATATTAAAGAATTTTTACTGCATGTCAGCAATATTTTCTTTTTTGTAATAATACAATTTTTATAATGTTAAATACATTTTAATGAATGAAAAGAAAATTTTCAACGAGGAATGAGTTGGCAGATTGTTGGTCATAAATAAATAGGACAAAATGATTTATATCAGTTGTACTTTAAGTAAATTTAAATGTCTTTAGTAATGGAAAAAAGGTTCCGTTCCATGTTAAATATATACATTGTGTGATCTGTAGAAATTCATATCATGAAAATTTAAATCGTCAAATTTAAACTATTTTAGTTTAACTATTTGCCATTTTTTAATTTACCGTTGAATTTGGAATCAGCCACCCTAAGAATTTCCGAGTAATATAGTTTTCAAATTTTTTAACCAAATATTTCAAAATTCGAACCTATTGACAATTTATAAATAAAATTATTCGACTTTATTTGAATTTGTATAAAGAAACATCTATACAGAATTCAAAGTAATGTTTATTACTCTCTTGTGTGAAAAGAGAAACTTTTGCTTCTGTCAATAGTGTTAATAATGATAAGAATTTTTCATCTTTTAATTTTATAAAGAAAAAGTGTATCCATAAACATAAAAAACTATCAACAACGACATTCCTCAGTGTCTTGCTCTCCTTTCAATTCTTGAGCAAGGTCAAATCTTTTGCACATTTCCGCGTGTCAGTCAGATTCAACGTTCTTGCACGATCTCTTCAATAGAAATGTAAAATATAGAAAATATCATATTTATTATTTCACAACACAAATAAAGAACATAGTCATAATAAATTATCTATTGTTTCATACGTTCAGCTATAAAATTAAAAAAAAAACTTTTAGAAACCTAGTTCTTTCAACTCCATGTTGAATTTCAGAAAAGCGAACTTTTAATTTTCCCAACTTTCAATTATTTCACGTTTAACCAATTAAGAGGAGTAAAATATTGCATGCATAATACAAATCTTGTTGATAAATGAAAATTAATTAAAAACACATTTTCAAGAGGTTCTGAACTGAATTCTAAAACATTATCTAATCAATTCCCATCTGAAGTGGGTAAAATTTAAAGTATTTATAATTATATTCACTGTGTGTATATATATATTTTTTTAAATATAATACTTTAACCGTAAATCGAACTCGAGTCGTCAGAAAATTCTAAGAAAAGGTGAAGTTGGTGCTCATTTGAACATAGGAATGTCACTGTACACCATCTAAAGAAAGGTGTAACGAGAAAACGAAGAAGAAGGAGAGAAGACTCATTAAAACAATTTCGAATCGTTTTTTTTTCTTCCTCAAGTTGAAAATTTTAAATTCTAATCTTCTTGACACTTTTTCATCTTTTCTAATTATAATTATTATTCCTTATAGTGACTTCTTGTAAAGTAATGTTTAAAATTCAAAATGGCGGATCAAATATGGTGGACTATAATCTTAGAACAGTAAAAATTCTTTATTAATACTTATTAATTTTATCAAATGGTAAAAGAAAGATTGTAATAACAAAAAAAAATTTCTATACAGACAAATTTTTATCTTTATTGAAAAAAATTGTTTAGAGTACAATCATACACAATGACCACGTGAAAGATAAGAATCCCAATACTGACAATTCATGAAGGGTGAGACATGTTTCGAGCCAAGTGTTCAGTTGGAAAAATTATTGTTCGTCGCAAAACAATTATTTGAGGGGGAAAGTGAAAATGTGGTGGTAGCGACGACGACGACGTTGAGCGTCGGTTAGCGTCGCGGATAAAATAAGTAGAGGGGGAAATGAGCGAGAGTGGGGGAAAAGAAGAGAGGGAAAAGCGTGTGCGACCGACCGTAGAAGGGCTGCTCGACACGTTTTTGGTAGGGATAGTCGATATGGGGAGGGGGATGAAGAGGGGGATATTGTTTGAGAACCACCACTACCGCTGCCTCCCACATCGCCAACCTCGTTCGACTCCTCATTCCCTGTTGAGATCTCGCGCGATCACCGCTATAATATTTACACGGCGGTCAAAAAAATTTTTTTTTTTATATATTCTAAATATCACAAAAGTCTTATTTATTATTTATATATAAGTTTACAATTAAAAAAAATTATTTATTAACTACAATTACATTATTCGTACATAAATTAATGAAAGTAGCGCGAGACGTCTATATAATTACGAAAAAAAATAAGATTTAAAGAACAAAAAAAAAATTACAGGTTTATTAACAGGAGGAATTTTAAATAAAAAATTTCCCAAGAGATCTGAATTTTTATAGATTATAATTAATTATAATAATTGGTATTTTGTATAGAGAAGCAAAACCAAAATTTTTATTTTAAGCGACGTGTTAAAGAGGTGTTTGTGAAAAGGATAAATATTTATAATCAAATTCTCAAAAATTCAAAGTGTCATTGGAGAAGTGAATTTGGGAGAAATTATTTTTGAGAAGCTAAAGGAGTAGTGTCGAGAATGTCGCACAAGAATCAAGGGACGACGCCAATACATGGGGGTAACTTTGCGGTGAGTTCAGTACTCTATCGATTGATAGAATTTTCTAATTTTCTTACACTATACAGTATAAATACTATAATAATTATATTTATTTCTAGTGTGTAACCTATTTATCTACTTCAATTTATCAAAATTTTCAAAAAGAAAAAATTCGTTTTCAAATTTTAAAAGCAATTTTTTGCAAACACGTGCTTGATATTGCGAAATTCTATTAGCTTTAATTAACTTTAACAAACGTTTGATGATTATTGATTCAACACTTTTCTTTTATTTGAGTTAAATTTTCATACGAAGAAAAATGGCGCACAAAAAATGTTAATCGGAACAGGAATAAATAAGAAAAATATTTATGATTCGCACTTAATTAAGATTATTTTTCATATCAGTAATTTAATCCTAGAAAGAAAGGATAAGTAAAATTTACGTATGTATATATATGAAATGTTTTTTCTTTCTTGTTATTTAAACTCTTTGATTATGAGGAAAAAAGAAGTGTTTACCTTTTTTCTATAACGAAATGAAGTGTCAAGCACATGTTCGTTTACCTCAAATAGAGGAAAATTTTGATATCGTAGAAAATACAATTTATTCTTTTAATATATAGATAATACAAATTACATTCTTATCTACTTTGAGGAGAAATTTTTATAAAGATTGAAATTTATTTACAAACATGTGACACATTTAGTTATTTAAAATACTGCATTTCCTAAAATGTGAACCAAGTACAAAGGGATATAAAAATATCCAATAAAAAATAGTTTTCTTTTTATAAAATTTAATTCTATTGAAGCCAAAACGATTGTAAACATAACCTATAAACTTTTAGTCCTTTCTTCGTGTCGAGTCACATAAAGAAAAAATCTTAAAATTTGAAATACAATGTTGCCTCAAGACCTACTTTTTTTAATAACTTTTATTTTTTCTATAACAGAGCAAATGTTTGGGATTTATAAGATTATGTTTGAAAAATATAAAAAAAATGAAAAAGTTTTTAAATGTATTGTCCCGGGGTGACAATGTTTGACTTCCTGTCAATATAGGGAATATGTATTAAGGGCATGGTTAAAAGGTGTTGAGGGCTCGATATACCTTTCCAATTCATGGTACTTCAGTATTATGTGAGAATACTTTTTCTTTAAGAAATTTTTAATGGAATATTTCTTTTCATATTTACGATAGGTCATAAATATTCTCCATCCAAATAGCTATACGAACAACTTTTCAGACAGGCCCTTTAATAAATTTCTGTTCCAATATGTGTGCGCGCAACCTCTCTGAGATTTTAATTCACATATTCCTTATTATTAGTGACATATTAATGGTAACGGCTTATTTAAATTTCCCTTTAGAAAAAAAAATCCACAAAAAGAAATTTGATGAATAGAGCTATAAAAAAAGCACTTTCTGATGATTAACGATTGATTTGTTTGAACTATTCTTGGAAAAAATTAATTTTTTTGAACTTTCTTATTAATTTTCAATATGGAAATACTTTTAAAAACTCTTTCAAAAAGTTTTAAACGACAATAACTGAAAAGAAGAATATACTCTTATTTTAAGTTCTCTTTACAATAAAGCTTTTCAACTCTGTTCAGAAGTAAAAAAAATTAAAGTTATAGTAAGAAAAATATAGAAATTCATTTCAACGTTCAAAATTTTGGAAAAAGCGTACTAACATCTCAGTTATCGTTAATGATTTCTTCACTATGCAATTTTTCCTGTGATAACAAAAATTACAGCAAAAAAAAATCATAATGTTTGTATGTTCTTTTATATAGCTTGGATAAGGATCTTTTTACATGTCGATAAAAAGTTAAAGTACATAATATATACATAAAAATTGATGGAAATAAATTTTTATCGATTCTGCAGTTTTTTTTCACACAATAATTGCTAAATGCAAAATTAAATGTTTCCTCAAACTTATATGATTTAACTTCTTTTCAAATGATGTCTGTTGTTCTAAGAAGCGCGTGCATTAAAATAGCCCCAGTACCAGACACTTTGTATGCAGTTTACATTGTTTTTCGCGTTTATGAAAATTGACAAATAAAAATAGTTATTTTTTTTTTTTGAAACGAGACAAGTGTTCCTTAAAACATTTACGTTCATTTGCAGTATTATTAGTATTCTTTGAATGAGTTTTGAAAAAAAAATAGCCAGACGTTTCCACACGTCCTTAGAAAAAAAAATAGAATTATTGAAAATTAATAGCAACTATAGGTTAAAAGTCGTATTTAAAGAGAAAAAAAACATGTCACTTCAGATAATAGATGAATAATTCATTTGATTCACAGAAGAAGAACATACACGCTTATTGAATAAAAGAAAAAAATAATTGAATCGAAGATGTATATCATTTTCCTTTAATGTTTCCCGTTATGTTCTGCTATAGTCAATTGCGTTTAAAAAATTTACAAAAAGAAATATCCCTACAATGGAAAAATGAAATATTTGATAAATGTTAAATATATTTAATTTGACATTTAACTCACTAAAAAAAAACTTATGTTGAAGACGCAAGAAAAATCAAGTCCAACGGAATATTTTTCATGTTCTAAAATTGCGTATACGTGTATAAAAAAGGGATGAGTTTGTAATGAAATGATAACTTCTCAATATAATCTTATCCATTAAGAGGAAGTGATAACGGAAGGAAACATTATGGTTTTGTTGGCCAGACGCAGACATGACGTCATTTTCCGTTGTATAGGTATTTTAGTGCCTTATGTAAAGTTCGATGATAACGTCATTGGTAACATTACAATAGATTTTAATACCATTCCGGAGTTCAATATTATCGATTTCTAATAACAGATTTTGAGTCAATTATTTACAAACAAAAATTATCGTACTTGATAAACACGTCTGTGGTCAGTGAATTTTTCATCATCATTAGATTGCGTTTGTTTTAAAGAAATTTTTAAGACATTAATTTTAATTATTATAATAAATTAAAATAATAAATTAAATTAATAAATTATTATAATAAATTATAAACCAATTATTATTTTAACAAACAAAATCCGTAACAGTGTTAAAAGAATGAAAATTGTCAACAGTATGTATGAATCACGAATAACTGTTTTATATCATCAAATACTCAACATTACGAGATGATTTTCTTTTATCTACTTTTCTACTATTTTCCTTTTTTAATAAAGTATATCGTCAAGTCATTGTCACACTAGGAGTTATTTTAGAACTTATTCATTGTGTATACTGTGGAAATTTCGTTGCACAATTTCGTAGTAAAAATCACGTAACGTTGTACTGATAGTCTAGTCACTTTTAGAGATAACAATTATTTAAAATCAGTTGAGTTGCGGTTCTAAATTCTTCTTTAATACAATTCAAAACAACAAGTTACAATATTTTGGAACTGTGAATAGAAATAATTCATTTAGTTTGCAAGCTTAAAATTTCTTCTCTCCACTTTTTTAATTTTTCGTTTTTAATAACTTTCGATCCCAAGGGAAAGAATGAAATTAAAAGAAAATGACTCTTGAAATAATGTAAACTCGCTCAATAGTGATATGGCGCGACGCCACGATGACTAAAGACACCGCAAACGCACGTGGATTGCTCGTGCGCGTGTACTTCAAAAATTCCTAAATTTAGACGATAAAGGGCTCAAGAATATATTTTTATATCTGAAAATAAGTTATAAATATTTTTTTAACTTGAAACCTATTTAGAAGTACTTTTAAGTCAACTTTCTGTGGAAGTTTCTATTACAGAACAAACACTTATTTTAAAAGTCACAAACATTTTTTTCACGCACCTAGTAAAGATTTTTTTCTATTTTAATTTAATGCTTTCGAAGATTTTTGTGAGCAAGTTCCTATTTTATTAAAACGATAAGACATTTTTCACATCATCAATTTTTTTGGTATATATTTATAAGCATTTATTTAGAAATATATGTCTATAAGATAAAATATAAGCAAACAGATTTTTTTTTATTGTTTTTACAATAAATTATTATCAGTAAATACATTGGATAATTAGTAATTATTCAATATTGCTTTATAGAAGAAGAAAATCGTCTTTTGTAAGATTTTGATAATAAAAAGTTAATAAATCTTTATTTGTTAAATAGATAATAAATCACTTTGGATTAGAATTAAATTGTGCTTTGCTTTTGAATTAGTAAATTTTACCAATAAATAAAACAATATATTTGAATCAAACATTATTACATTATCCTTCTTTATACAGTCAACTTAAAATTATTTTTGAATTCTATATGTAATAATTTTGATTCAAATTTGGTTGAATAAAAATTACCTTTAATTCAAGTAAAAAATATGTGTAATTCGAAAATATTTTTTTGAATTACACATGATACATATTTTTGGTTTAAAGAATTTTTTTCTCAGTTAGTACTGTAATTATGATGTACATTACTATTTTTAGTAAATCCTAATTGTCATTTAAATTGCGCTCGTTCGTATGTTTTGTAGTTTTACTTTTTTTTCTATATTTTATTTGTTATTCTGCCAATGATATTAAAGTTAAAAAAAAATTTAATCTCTTTACACGTATTTTGAAGCGCCAACAATGGAAATAGATTCTATGAAACACGTTCAATTTTATTGACAGTTATGTAATTTCTAGCGAAGTTGATAAATCATTTTCAGAAGAATTTAATACTTTATGTGTGACATCCATTGGCTTGATAATTTTACGATTTGGAGACATTTTTTGCATTTTAAAAAGTTAATTTATTTTTTTCATTTAATTTATTCATTTAATTTTTTGTATTTATAACGACTCTTTTTCGAAACACTTTTTTTGTATTTTTAATAGAATTATTTTGATACATTTCTATTTTTGTACTATTATTTTTTTTCGAGTGAACTAAAAGTAATTTTGTAACGAGAATTTATATATAGAAATGGAAGCAGTTGAGTGATTGATTTTCTGACTGTGGTGTCAACGTTCGCGAAGCCGTTTAAAATTTTCAAAGCTTTCAAGTCTCGAGAATTCGATTTATAGTTGTATATATATATATATTATTATTTATATTGGCTAATCAATAATGAGTCGCGTGACTGTTTCTCTTCTTCTTACGTCACTTTATCTCATATGTGAGCGATAAAAGTCCTTGTGCGTGCACGCAATATCATTGAACCAGATTGTATATAAATAAACAAAGCGCGAAAGCAAAAAAAAATTGTTTAGAAATGAAAAAGAGGAGGAAATTTGTCACTAGAAAATTAAGGCACTTTATTTTAATTATAATAGAAACATGATTAATTACTAAATAGAAAAAAATTAATCTCTTAAGAAGAAATTGAGGGTTTTCGTAGTTTATAAAATGTATAAAATGTATAAAATGTATGAAATGGATAAAATGTATAAAAGTGTATGAAATGTATAAAAGTTAATCTTCATTTTAGAGAAAGAAAGGAGCGAATAGAAATGCAGGCGAAAGGAAGAGAGCGCTTGTTCGTTTGCTTTTGCGCACCAGGCGCTCTCTAAGGTGCGGAAATTTCCATGACGCTTTTTGTTCGCAGGCTCATTCAGACTTTGTATAGGTATATACACCCATACATACATTTACAATAAAAGATAACATAACAATAATTATTCTATTGAGTAACCTTGTTCATTTGTTGAAAAATCAACAACATTTTGTTCTTTAACTAATTCTTGGAATACATTATTGATAAGTTTCATCGATTTTCATAAAAGATTGCTATTTTTTTAAACACTATAGATATACAGAAAAATCGAGAATTGGTGAAAATGAAAGATTTAAAATTAAAGGAGAGCAACCTTTTAATGTTAATGTTTGTAAGAAAAAGTGTGCCGGTTTTGTATCGACAAAAATGGACTCTAGTTCCGCAGCAGTTCCGAGCTGGATGGGCGCCTCTTATGGGAGAATGAGAAAATATTGATTCTTTTTGTTTGTCAATAAAACGCCTTCTTAACCCGACAAATCAATAGAGAAAAATATTCACAAAAAAAGTAGTAATTCTTTGTAAGAAAAAAAGTAGCCACTTTCGCTATTCCTCCACAAGAGGCGCACTTTTCCGTTAATGGAATTTATTTCTGCAACAGTAAATTTTGAATTCACAATTCTAAATTCACTTTATTTGTAACAAAGTTAAAAAACCGATTTCGTAACACTGAATAACCTCGTATTATAAACATTGTTAGGGAAAAAGTTCCGTTCCGGATGATATAAATTAATTTCGATAAAAAGTGTCAATAGAAGAAAAAAAAACCCGTACGTAACTCAATCTACAATATATAACCTAAAGCTCGCTTATAAACTCGCTTACAAGACAAATTGTAATAAAACTGACAATAAAAATTACGACAAAATAGCATCAATTTACAAAAGCATATAAGCACCTTATGGCAATAAAAAGGTGTTTCAAAATTGTTCGCTCAAAAGATTTGTCCTTCCAGGTTGAAGACATCCATTAACCTTTTTTGTTTGCGCGGTCAAATTACATGTGCAACGGACTTTTATATACCAACTCTATAAGGTCAAGGCGTTTAAACGCTTGGCAAATATTAAGGATGACTGATTTCTTCGAGTTCGCACTTCCGACAATTATGCACTAGTGCAAATCAGACATAATTTTTCCGAATTAATGTCGTTATGTATTTTCGTCTTAATGGCGACGTGACAAAACTCGATCTAAATGTAATTATGCTGATTTTTGCTGATGTAACATGTTCACGTCTATTTGAAAACGAGTTCCTTCTGGGTAGTTCTAGTTCAAAGTATAAATTATTAGCATCATTCATGCGTTAACTTGTTATTCCTCACTTTTTTTAGATACTAAATTATATTTGCGGTTTTGAAAAAAAGGTGGCTTTGTGTTTGCTATCGTTGGATGTTAATATATAGGTGCACGACTCGGAATTATTGAAAATTGAAAATTTTCACTTTGGAAAAAAAAGATAGAATGTTTTATTTTCGGATCGTAAAAGTACGCATTCTTTTATGACGGTTGTAATAAATTATTTATCGTCATATATATTCTTTTTTTCCCCGAACTGGTGAATTTTTACAGTCCACGTGCTCTTAATATGTGGACGACCTTGGAGATGGAAAGAAGCGATTCTAATTTCTGGCACAGTGTGCGTTATTCTATAAGACTTGTGATATAGCGAAACTGTATATATATTGTTGTGTCATACAATATATAGAATGTACCGTTAAGCGCACGAGTGTTGAGATCATAGACCCAGTAGATAATGTCTTCATAGACAGGAAGCAGAAAATTGCAATGGTTTTATTTTCAGATTGTAGAAAAATCTATGTCCCTAAGCAATGATTTATGATTTCTCACAAAATCTCCTTTTTGTATTCGCAATCGCCAGATTTGTTCTTTTTTTTTGCCTTCGTTATACTGATGGCAAGTTAACAATCGTAAAAAATAAAATATGGGAGAAAAACTAATTAAGTCTCTTTTCATGTATTATATTGAGTCTATTGAAACTCGTATGTGAGCCATCGTGGAAAGAATTCGCGAAAAAAAGTCGGTGGATTCTCCTTTTAAAGAGGTGAAAGTAAATTGTTGTCATCCATCGAAGATCCAGGTAGCCGAACACAGGTATTGCATCTATCAATCCTCGTTGAAACTTGTGATGATGTGTTGGGACCTGGTTTATACGTATATACACAAACGTATCATCGTCATTACAAAAGCAAATGTGGAAGAATTCAGGTCTTGATACACATTGGCATGTCCATATAGTCTTTTTCGAATGAAACTACTTTTTAACGATTGAAAAAAAAGTTACGGTTTATTAGCGATCTTTTCTTCTTGATTTGTTGCTCCGCTTTTGTCAAAACTTTCGATTTCGCATTATTCATGAGCACGCAGTTTAGCATCAAAGCGACGAGCTAATTGAAGGGAATTTGTGCTTAAAGATGTAGCCTAATGTAAAGATTATTATTAATTATTATTAAAATATTAAAATTAACAATCTAGATCTTTTCTTAGATTAAATGTTTATCGTATTTAATTACTTTCTACACATGTTTTGTCTATATAGGCACTAGAAGAAAAAGAATTTTTATTGTATATGTGTAAAAGAATGATGAGGGTAAATTGATCTGAAACATAAATGCCCTTGATCTTAATGGTCTGTGATCAGTGTCAGACTGATGTGCGTATAATACGGGCAATTTAAGACTATAATTTACACACAAGACGTGCTGCGTCAAATAATTGACAGTCTTCGAAATTTATACGATTGTGACACATTGCAAAATTAGTATATGAGTGTATTTCTGCTATGAAAATTAATCACTTAATTATGTCATTTGTAGCAATTTGAGCAATGACTACATCATGACAATCGTGTTTATTCAAATATGTCCACAAAATCATTTAACGAATACAATATTGTCATGTCAGGTCTTTGTTTTCATGTTGTTATTCATCTTTTAGGTGAAAGAATTTGGGTGTGCTCATCAGTATAGCTTTCTGTGTATGGTTCAAGATAAATTTCGACTGTTCTGAAAGTGTGACTTCTTTCTTATTTATAACATTTTTTGTCTCTCCTCTTTTATCTTCTCCCAAGGGTAAATTGCGTGTAACTAATGAACTATAAAGTGCATAATGAATGTTAAATGCAAAGCACATGAACGATCGAGGCACTAAATTTGTGCCTTCGCAAACCTGTCGTAGGTACTCCGAAGAGATACAAAGCATTTGTGCTTGTATGTGCAATCTGAAAGCAGCAATCTTAACATCCATTGGAAGAATAAGACATGATTGTAAATTTAACCAGGTAGTAATACACTGTAAAAAATTTAGGGAGTTAACGGACTCGGGAGTAGGGAGTTAAATTTTTAGAGTTAAAAATTAACTCCAAAAGAGAGTTAATTTTTAACTCCCTTCATTTAACACCCGCGGGAGTTATTTTTTCCATGGGGAGTTAGCATTTGGGTGTTAAATTTTAACTCCTTTTATTTAACTCCCCTCGCATTAACTCCCAAATTGGGTGCGACTTTTATAGACTCCCTGGGGAGTTAAAATTTAACTCCTTTTTTTTACAGTGTAGGTAGGACGAATTTTGCATTTGAAAACAAAAAACGAATATGTGCATGTCAATATGTTTTAGATATTGTCAAGAACATTAACATATAATACGACTGCGTGGTATAATGAGGAAAGATAAAAATTGATAAACTGAAGATTAACACTCGGGCGCACGTGTTCGCGTCAATAATAAATTCATTTGGCTTGTAATGAATGAATATATGACCTTGATAGTGTTTCGATACACAAATATATAGAAGAAATCGTGTTTATTAAAGAAGAGCAGCTATTTTATTAGCGGTCGGCGACCGGCAGCACGCGTCAAATCTCTCTCTCTCTCTCTCTCTTCTTTTTTTTTCTTTCTCAATTCATGCGAATCATCATTGTCAAAGTCCAGGTCGCACTCGGAATTAAAAAGGTCACCGTGCTCGATTACAATATTGAGTCGATAATTTATTTCTGTGATGTATAGATGGAGGAGGATGAGGCGCCCTCATTGGTTATGCTTATAGGTCTATAACACTGTTATATCGCGAGAGTGATATGAGGATGTGACGTAGAGGCTAGTTTCGTGTTAATTCGTAGTCATTGCGTCAACCGCCTTTTATTAAACACACAATTTGCAAATCTTTCCATATATATGTCACAGGATTCGCAAAACGACCTGATTTTCATATTTCATTAGCATCAATAATCTTTTAAGAGCAAATATAATTTTATCAGCTCAATTATTTATCATTCAATCAATAAATTTCTTTTATTTAATTCATTACTTAATTTATTCATTCTCAATATCATTCTCAATAACATTTTCAATAACATTAACAATAACATTTTCGGACATTTTATTATTTTCCTAAAATTTGATGAACAACTCGAAAGTCAAAGATTGATCTTTCTGGACTTTAAATTACTAACAAGAATGAAAACTTTTGCTAAATCACAAAAGATATTGTTATCGAGAGAAATAAATTAAATTGTCACAAAGTGCTAAATAAACAAGAACAACAGTTTCATTCATTTAAATGATAAAGATCAATAAAATGATAGCGCGTTGAAAATAGAATATTTAAATTTTTAACTATCTAGTCTTATGTTGCGATTATAAATAGAATTCTCAGAAAGGTTTGAATGTTTCATTTCTTAACTTGATGGTCGACATACATATTTAATATTGGAAAAATTTATCAAATAATCTCAAGTATTTTATGACGAGTGAAGAAATGTTTCGGAAAAGTCTGTATCTCTTTATTCATTAATAAATATCGATTGTTGGAATATTACAAGAAATAAATATGATAGACCATATATTGTTTACGATGCAAAACAACAATAGAATATACTTTTGTTTGTTCGATTAAAAAGAAAAAAGTTAACGATTGGATCAATAAATTATATTTGAGTTGAGAAATAGCAAAAATAGAGTACTTGCATAGCGTATTCTAATCTATATCTTAATGACAAGCGGAACAAGACAAGTTCAGTGGACCTGCGTTATCATTACTTAATGTTGTCATCCTTTACAGTTCAATAACTTTATACATTTTATTATTATTATTATGAGAATTAAAATTATTATTATATTTAAAGTAATTTTTCATTTGCTAATTTTTTGTTTCCCTGGAGAGGATATAATTTTTTCCAGAATTGTCCTTCTGAGCATTAAAATAATTTTACTATTAGAGCCATAGTTACACTAAAAATACACGACAAAGAGTGATCTCGATTACGTTTCAAGGTCTTGATCGGGGTCCCCTTGTTTTTTTCCATTTTTTTTCCTTTAAATCCTTTAATGTTATTCCCCCTCAACGTGCCTCACCCATAAAATCCCCTTCCTGTTTTTTCTCTCCACTTTTTCTTGCCCTTGTAGTTTACCAGTTATCATATGTTCACACACGCACGCGGGATCGAAACTGGTTATATGCCTACCTAGAGGTTGCTCCAAAAATAATCTCTCAAACTTTTCAATTATTTTTTTTCCCCTCTACATTAGAAAAAAAATGTTATTGTCATTAGTAATAAAAAATTTATACCCATAAGTCATTAAAAAGCAATGTCTTTGGGGAAAAATATAAATGTTTTTTTTTCTTTATTTTATAAATATTTTTGAGAATAGTGAAATTTTTTTTCTTTATGTCGATTGCGGAAATGGAAAGAGTCTGGCAGAGGTTAATATATATAATTTGGGAAAGACAGTTTTACGGATGTGTGTGAGTGGAAGTGAAGAATGGAGGGGCAAGGGAGAAGTACCGGTCAAATATAATTTTTGGCAACCGAGAGAAACGTATAATCATCTCTCGGTTCACCATCGAAAAGTTTCTGCATTCTGCTAGTGAGGACGCACGTTTCGAAAATAGATGCCCAGATCGACCTACTGGAACCACATCAAGAGTTAAATCGAAACGAGAATAATTATTGCGAGAACAGAGAGAAACGTTTTCTAACATTAGACGACCCGTGTGTATGTGTGTTGTCAAAATGTCAAAGTTATTTATTATAGTCCACTTTTAATTAATAATCTCTCTTCCGACTAGTTGAGGAAAATAAAATTATATTTTCTTCTTTAGCATTAGTTTCCGTTTCTTGTCAAGTCACATTGATTGTTTAAAAACAAAAATTTCGAATTGGGGATTTTTATTATTCGAAACTCAAAAACTAATAAAGAAAATAGAAAGTAAACTAGGGAATAGAAAATAATGACAAAAGTATCCCTGTCTTTCTTCGTGTTCACAGATGGCGCCACTGGGTCCTTTCGTTAACGTATAAAAATGAATTCATGTCATCCATATTACAAATAGTGTTTTGATTACAAATAATTCATTGAAGAAATTAAAAGTAGAAGAAATTAATTATTCCTTTCCGAAATTCATTATTTTTACACTAATTATAAGCATCAATTAGAAATTAGAAATTTCCGCACCAATTAGAATTACATTATAGAAAAATATTTTTCCCCACTCGACATGTTCGGAATTCCCGTGTTGATAAAGCAACTGGCATGCTAAAATAAAAAATACATAAAAAAAACGCTTATGATTTCATTGGCAAAGACAGGAATATTTGTAAATGACATGGAAAAACTATTTTTTTTTCTCCTAATTCTCAGAACATAAAATAAATTTATTTACTATAAAAATCTTATGCAAAATCACAAAGTAAACATATAAATGATAACAAACTGAAAATAAATGTCACATGGTGGAATTAATTTTTGACACTTTTTCTATTTATGAAAATTGATCACTAATATTTGTTGAAGAAATAAATTTTTTTTTGAATGAGGAACGTGTTTATTTTCTTGTAAATAGAAACTAATGTATTGGGAAAATATTTTCTAGCAAAATGTTTTTTTTATGGAACAGAAATAATATCAATATTGTGTAGAAACACGTGAATGACGTTTGCTAATGTTGTTCTTATCGGTTGTAATGATAGTTAACTGTATACATTAAATGCAGTAACTGGCATCTGATAAAATACTTGGAACAATGAAATAATTTTTTTTTAATTTTGAATTTGGCTAGTGTTTTAATTGTTGATTCGAGAGTATATTTTTAAAAGAAAAATGACTTGTACGAGGTATTTTTAGAGTCACTTATCACTAAAAGTATACACTATTTTCACATTAGCATGTCGATACACGAATGATTTTATTTTTTCTTTAAAAAAAGAAAAAAAAATGAAGAAGCACTAGTTGCAAAGTGGACGGAAAATAAACATTTACGTCAGTTGTTGAAGCACATATAGTGGTGTAAGGTCAGGAGGTAGTCTCCGCTATGACGATGCACACTATGGATAAGATTAGGTTCTTCTACCTCATAAAAGAGGTAAACGTCGACGGGAGTAGCTAGATGAGAACGCGTCTGTGTTTGCTCTTCCTCTATTTTCGCGCGTACTCTCGTTTTTGCGTATATAAAAGAGTCGTCCTCGGGACATTCTCAAAGACGAATTGGCAGTGATCCGGGATTTTCTGCGTCGCGCTACTTTTTTTTTTGCCAAAGAATAGTGACAAATTCTCCTCGTTTTTTACTCCCTTTTGTTTTTTTTGTTTCTTTTCGGGAAATACTGAATGATCTCAGTGTCGTTAAATTTTAAATTGTTGAAAGTTAAACTGGCTGTTAGGATATATGTGTGTAGTTCCATGTTGTACAGTTGATAACATATGATGTGATTAGGAAGATGATGCTGTGAAGAAGATCCAATCTGTATGAGAAAAAAGGTGCTTTTCGAGCTACAAAAATGGGGAATTCTAATAAAGAGGCTGATGTTGAGATGAACGCCCTGTCTGCTGCTTTTCCTGGTGATCGACCGCATGTCATGGTTATTATTATACTTCAAGTTGAAATATTTGCTGTAGAATCATCTCATAATTCAGCTTCGATATTGAGCAAATAATGCTTTTCTCATATTGCTTTCTTCGAATTGTTTTTGAAGTTGTTTGTGAAATTCTTTTTGAAAATAATACAGATTATAAAGCTTTCGTGTGTTTCTATTATTAAAGATCATATCCGAAATTCTTCTTTGAGGAAGAGTCTCATGTAAAGCTCACATGCATGTTGTGTCTAGCAACGATGTCCCACGTTTAGATTTGAAGTTGTAATAATAGTAGCAAGATGGAGGAGGTCTTGGCGCCTAGAGCACGTGTTAAGTTAGAGACGCCCCCGCACATGCAATAGATTGATTTGAGCTTCAATTGCAATTCACAGTTTGCGAGTGCTGTATAGACGAAAAACGAGTACGAGACAGAGGTGGGCGAATTGTGCATATCTTGGCACTGACGATACTCGTTAACCTATACTTATTAAGTCGAGTCTGTATGCATACATTTGTTATCTCCTATAGGTGGATATTACAACGTACTTTAGGCGCCAAGAATCATGCAACTGAAACTCATCGTGAAAATTACAATACATTTGAACCCAAAAGTTTTTGTGACTAAATCCACATTCTCCATTTCAAACCAATTTTTGTCACATCATTAAATTTTTCGTTTTATTTTTAGACTAGCATGCTTCTTTAAATTTGCTTAAAGAACTAACAAGTTTGTTTGCGACATTACAGAAATTAAGTTGCGAATTTTATCAATCATATCAATGCTATATAGTAACAATTCAGCTGAGTGTTACTATGTCGAACCTACACAGTCTCTAGACCAGCATTCCGCTAAAAGTGCGTTATAAATGTCATCTTTCGATGAAACAAGAACAATCGTAATATTCACTAAATGCTACATACGCAAATGTACCAATTAGTAAATACAAGACAACAAGTAATAATAAATCAATGAATCATCTGTGAGATGATTTTTCAATCGCAGACGAATGTGAAAATGCTAATGATTATTGTATTGTTACAGAGAACGCCTATGCGCCCGATGATAGCGGAATACGACCCAAAGAAGCACGGGGTGAAAACAGAACTGTCAGACATGGTTCTTGTCAAGTAAGTGTTGACAGTTGAAATAATGAAACCGATGCGAACGAAACGGTCAACAGTAGATCGAATGATTTACTCTACTTCTACGACCAATCATCATCATTGCTTTCTTGCCAAATCCAAATAGTCAGTGCTCTAGCAAATGTGAGTGACTCCGGAGGATCATATATATCGTGCATTAATTCTTATGTATCTTTATATGCTCACATTTCATTCCCGTTTTTTTTTCTTCTAATTTTACATATTTAATGATTCAAAATCAAATTCATTATAAAACGTATATATTACGTAACGCATACCACCTGGAATAATATATGTTTCAAGTTCAGCGAGTTTTAGTATGGCCTTGAAAGACATTCGCTACCATGGCACACCCGTTTTTCACATATAATATTCTTTATTCATCACAGATAAAATTGTGCTTGTGCGGTAAAAATTGAAATGAATGACGTTAATGAAAGATGAACGAATTATTATGAATGAATTGTGTTTCGTGTGAATAAATCATGAATTTTGTGTGAATGACTTCGATTCAATGCGGATTAGAGAAAAGTTAACTAACTGGGACACGCATAAATATTTCCTAAAAAAAGAATTTTTTTGTAATAGTTATTTTTTACGACCGGAACTTCTTTTTACACGCCTCGTAATTTTTTCTCCTTTCTTCAAACTACGATTTCTGCCTACATCAAGTGAACAATTTTGTTAATGTTCATAGAATAGAAAAACATTCCATAGTCCCAAAAATTGAGTACTGTATAAAAAATTGAATTCTTCTTTCACTTATAAAAGAAGAAATAATTGTGCGTGCCAGAATAGAAAATGCGGTATAATCGATGTGAATATGGTGCATGAAAAAATGTGGGAAAAGTTCTGGAAAATCTTTATCGTCTTTTATCACAATTAAATGTGTCTAAACTATTCTTCATTAAAACATTCTTCAGATTATTTAATTTTTATCTCGATGTATAATGCATCACAAGGACAGTGTGCAACATTCTTCAGTTTTTCCACATTATGCGTAATATATTACCTTGTTTTAAGAATTAAAAATTTACAATAATTGTACCAAGAATCTAGAATTGATAAGATATTTTTTTTTCTTTTAAAATTTTTAACAATATTTTCATCACTTATTTACTTATATTTTCAAGTATATATTTTTAGTTTTTTATTTCTTTTTCTTTCTATGTGTTGAGAAATTTTGAAAGATAAAAATATAATGAAGTGAAGAATGTTTTTTACGTGAGAGAATATTATTGACAATAATTTTGTGTTAAATGGGGATGATGGCTGAAGGCCAAGAATTCAGAAAAGTGACAAAAATAAAAAAAAATGTGGGTGTTTGAATGACATAGTGAATACGTCAAAGCAAAAAGAAGAAGAACTGTGAGAATGCATTTACACTTCACAATAAGTTATAACTATTGATTTAGTGCCATGATGTCGAATTGTCTTTCAATTTCCTATTTACTGCACATTACAAATCCTCAAAAAAAACATTAGTTTTTAAATTATTGATAAAGTAAATTAGGAAAAATTTTGAAACAGTACTGATTCTTTTTAATTTTACATAATCTATTATGTTTCAACTTTTTCAATCTTCTTTATTTTATTATGCAAATACTCTTTTTGTATGTATAGATAAATTTTTGTAGATATTTTACTAATTTTGAATATAATGATAAAAATAGTATCGAAAATATTTAGAAGTTTGAAAAGAAGATGAAAAATTAGTCTTTCCTCCAAGTTCATGTTGCTTTTTTAGAAAGTCATGTAGTGTCCACAATATATTCATCTTGTTGGCAAAAAGACTGCGTTTCTTTTATCAATTGCGAGTCTCGAAGGTAATACGCATGCAGTGATTGTAATATCATAATCATGTCCATTGCGTGATATATTGCTTACGCGTGTAGTATATAATTTATTGTTGCCAAACGTTTCCGCTATATAGAAAATTATATACATATATAGAAATTTGAATATCTATATTATCACAATTTTTATTCTGTAGAACGCATTAAAAAAAAAAATATTTTCTTCTCGCTTGTCGCAAAATATTTGCAGTTTCTGAAAGAATTTTTGTTATGTGGTTGCCTTTTGTAATAAAATGCTTTATCGTCACGCACTATATTTGTTTATCTTCTTTATATACAGTATATACCTGAATTTTTCCGTGTTTGTATAAATAAACTTAATGTATCGTCTTTCAGTCAATTAGTTGTCGTTCGGCAAGTTTCGCTTAACGTACTTATAAAAAAAATTTTAATTTCAAAATGCAAGGGAATATTTTTTGCATTGATGGGTGTACTGAAGAAAAAGTAGACAAAAAAAGGTAACTTATTTATCAATATTTAGAATACGAAATATCGTTGTTATTGTTCAATATAATGTTTACGTGCATATTGTTTGAAAATTCAAATTTTTCGAATCGTTAAACTGTGGTAAAGTTAATTGTACATTGTATGCAAAAATTTTATTAGAATTTTTTATTGAGTTACGACTATATATCTCAATGACCGCAAAATAAAATTTATTTTCACCTTAAATAGTTTTGTACATCTACGTTTGTTTACATAAATAGTAATTTATTTGCTAAACTTTATTTTTAAAAATCCTTTATTTGCTATATTAGAGTGCAAAAGTATTCTGTTTATAGAGTGTATAGAATATTGTGAATATTTTACTTTTTGTAAATATTTGTGTATAAAAACACAGAATTAATGCCAAGAAAAATATTATTGAATTTTGTTAACTTGTTTCGATATGATCGTTTGTAAAGTTTTGCGAATTTAAAAATCATTACAGATGAATTGGAGGAGAAACTGGTTTTAAAGAAAAAATATTGAGGAAGAGGTGCAAAAGGTGGTATGCGCGAAAAAAAAGAATTTTAAAAAATTGAAAAATGATCCTACTTTGTTAAATTATGATTTTAAAAAATAGAAAACGTCCCGAATATATAGTTTATAAATTTCTGACTATAAAAATAATTTTTAGTATAAAGATTTCATTATTATTAAAATCTAAACGATGTTGTTTTTTATTGTATAATATGTGCATTTATATGATTCCAGAAGTGCGTATAGAGTCCGGGCGCACAGTTAATAACATTCGGGCTCTATATGAAAGTACTCTGCGAACTAAAAGTTAAAATCAGTGAAGTGACTTATGACATACTGAGAAAAAACGGACTTGACGTTAATTAACATCGAGAAAAGTTAGCGGAAAATGAATGGAGTTTAATTGAAATTTAAATTCTAAACATTTAATTGTTACAAACTTGGTACATTTTTTCTTTGATTTAACGTAGAAGTTAACTGCTTTTAAATTAACGGAGAATTTTCATTCTTTTTCCTCCATTTTGTAAATTTCATAAATATCACAATTTTCATAATCATAAATTTAATAATTTTCATGATTTCCCAAGTCCAATGATTTTTGATCAATGAATTACTCGCATAGCGGTAAAATGAAGTTATTTAGAATACAATTATCTCCAAAAATTTTCCGTGAAAAAATTGGACCCTTGTGCGTAAGAAATCTAACACTATTATTTTTATTTATTGAGCGCATTGTTCGCAAAAAGAATTTCTAATTTTGACTAAAGTGTTGTTTTGAATTTTCCCGCCATGAGTAGCTAGAAAAGCACGAGGTTGGATTTCTCCCCCAACACTGGGAAGCACTGAATGGTCCGATTTTCTGTTAGATTATAACACACACTTGACATTAACTTGTTTTTACTTTTTGTGTACCATATATATATTCGTTCGAAATGAAATATAATGAGAAATTTTGCAAACTTTACTGATCTAATTTTAATGCAAGGAAAATAAAGCCTAATCGTTTAACGTGTGTAACCCTTATTTTTGTGAAGTGCAATGTTAGAGTAAACACGGCTTTTGTTAGTCGTCGTACTGCGTCGTGGCGCTGGGCGTCGGTGATGCAGTGCGGTGGTTGCAGCTGCCTCAATCCGCGCGTGACACACACGCGTTGAAACCTGTGTCGTCACGTGACACGTGACACATAAACTCTAGTCTCGAGCTTTCTCGACAGAAAGCTCCACACAGCTAAGGAGAGAAACTACCGCACCTCAACGGGTACCTACTACACAACCTACCTTTTTTTACGATATGTAAAAACCTATCCTATGTAAATGTAAAGTACCTTTTATTACAAGGTAAAATAGGAGAGAGAAGCATTTCATTGCGCCGTTTAATTTATACACGCAATTGCATTCAATCTATGGTTTTTGTTTATTATCATTATTATTATTATTATTACTTCGATTATTGAATAAAATAATGTATTAAAAATACACAGTAAACATTTTTCAATTTCTCTCAACTGACAGTACGAGATAACTTTAGTTTCTTGCTAGTTACTAGAGTAGCAGTGTTGGGTAGGTACAGATCGAAACTCTTCAATGCTTCCGATTGGCTGGTAATATTTCCCCGAACTTTACCAGCCAATCGGACTCTGTTCTTCTACCAAATTCTCTATATGAACTATTTTCCGTTAATTTTAAAATTTCTATTTTCTCTATTTATCAAGATGTTAAATGTTTCCCAGTCAAATTCTTTTGTCAAAAATCAAATTCGATTACGCTATATCCAATTATGTTATTTAAATGAATTTACCTACCGACTGTTTCTTTCTTGCAACTATGTTATGATTCGTTCCTTTCACCCAGAAATGGACTGCTACTTTCTGAAATAAAAGAAAAATATTCATTAAAATACATTTTTTTGGAAAATATTTACTTTAATTAATTCTTGCAAAAATTTTTGTAATCTTTTAATAAAAGTAAACAAAGTAATAAATTAGAAAAATGATCATTAAATATTTTTTTTATCACAAAAATGTTATCTTTAGCATTTGGGGATGTTTATCTCATACCAAGGTTGTTTTAGAAACAAAAAAATTTTACTGTGACTTTAAAATGGAAAAGATGGCCTTTTGAGATTGTAGTATACATAATTGTTAATTTGTTACGTGTGTGAAATTTATACTCTAGGGGCATATGAGGGAATAATTGAATGTAAGTTACAGATGCAAACTTGTGGACAGTGAATGAAACATTGTGACCTCTTTTTATTTTTGAATATGTCTAATGGGTGTGTTTGATGTTCAAATGCGTTTTTATGTATGTGTGGAAATGCATAGATGAAAATGGATGATGCAAAACATATTTGTTCAATTTTATTACTTTCTCAAATTTTTAAACACACTTCAATCTTGAAATGCCATCAATTGCGGTGCACCGCAAGCACTTCAATTTTTCTTTTTTTGCAAAAAAAAAATATATATATATATAAAATGCAATCACACTTTATTTATACTTATGAATGTGATTGCTCAGTCGTTTTCGATACAGTGAAAAAAAGTCGCAAACTCATCACATTCTTTAACAGATATATAAAGAGATTCAAAAGTAATTAAAACATTTTTTATTATTAAAAGTAAAGAAACAAAACAATAAAATTATCACAACTCAAAAAAAATTGTGTTAATTTTTTATGTATCATTTTTATATATTGAATCTCACTGTTAGAATGTAAAATTGTGACTATTTTCATTGTTTTTTTTGTTAATATAAAGCAAAGTGCAAAACACAATATAAACAAAACTAATGCAATAAAAAAAATGCGTGATTATTTGCACGAGTGAAGCGTGTAGAATATGTGAATTGCGTTTTTTTGTCAAAGAAAAAAAAAAGAAAACATGTAGGAGATACGGGTCATTGGTAATGATAATATTGGAATTTTAGTTGTATTAATTATTATCAATAATCTAGCGTAATATAGAAACGTAATCTAACAATACACATATACATGGTGTGAGATACACTTACATAAAACTTTCACAATTGTTTTTTTTTACTTTTGAAATAACTGACTTTTGTTTCGATCAAAAGACAAGATATGGTAAAAGTTATTTTTAATTTTCTATTCTCTAGTTTATTTCCAATTACATAGGAAATGTTGCAAGGCCATAACTTAATAGATTCGCCACAATGTTCCTCGTGTGGTCATGCTGAAGGCGATCAAATTTGAAACTATAGAAAAAAGTCAAACTTTTTGAAAATTCTTTTCTTACATTCAATATTAAACTTTTGGTTCACTTCATATATATGACATTACGTTTATGTTAATTGAAACGGAAATTGTTAAAAATACTGTAGCATTTTTGAAGATTGTATTATAATGATGAAAAGATAGAAAGATAGAAATTAACCTAGACATTCAGTCATGCAGTTATTTAGTTACTTGATCGGATTTCATGTTCAGTTTTTGTTGCCACAGGAAAAATATCAAGAAACTTGATAATCCTTGGGTCTTTTGTTGATACGGTCAGTTCACACATCAATACACATATACATACACATAAATCGGAGTTCATTTTTTGAAATATTAAAAACGTGTTATGCACATATCATCATCGAATGCACATGCACGTATACACATTTTTTTCTATACGAATAAAAATGTCATTTACAATTAGTAAAACGATTTGCACGAATTAAAACCTGAAACTCAATATAAATATTTTGTACTCATTACATATATCATCTATATCGGGTATGAAAAAAGAATAATCGGGTTTTTTTTTGCTAACATGAAGCTATAGAGAAAATAAAAATGCAGAAAGAATGAGAGAGTGTTTGATATGGATAGGTATATATTTACGAAACATCTGCATGATAATCTCACCTACTGTTATCCAGTTTATCCTATCTGTCTTTGATCTGCTTTGATTCTGAAATTTTTTTTTCACCACACGCAATTCACATTTAAATATGATTATTCAATACACACTGAAGCTTGCTATATTATTATTGCTAGGAACGAATTAATTATATAACTACTTTGTATACTAATTTATATTTCTGCATTACGCTAGAGAGTAGATCTAAGTACCGTTTTTCTCTGTATCAAAGACATCCTTAATTGATCCTTGTCAAACTCTTCAGAGTGAAAGTTATAGATGACTGATTCATATTGTCTGCTTTAATGCAATATGTTTCGAGACTATTGGTCTGAATGAGAGTGATTGTGAGGAAACATATTTAAATCCGATAAGTTTAGTTATTAAGGGACAATTGAGTCCGAGCGAAAAACTAACAAACTTGGTTTTACAGATACAAGTGTGAGAGAAATGATGTTCCAATTACGGTCACGAATGGCTCAACGCTGCCACTTGTGGAGAGGCCAAACGATGAAGAGGCTGCATTGTACGATCCCTTTGAACATCGTAAACTCTCTCATCCAACGTCCGATTGGGACACATTGGTCCACTTGCTTAAGGGAAGTTTGGGATCCGGGATCCTCGCTATGCCATTGGCCTTCAAGAACGCTGGTTTGTTCGTTGGGCTTTTTGCTACATTCTTAATTGGTGCTGTTTGTACATATTGCGTACACATTTTGGTGAAATGCGCTCACAAACTTTGCAGACGGACGCAAACGCCAAGTTTGGGATTCGCCGATGTTGCTGAGGCGGCATTTCTCGTTGGTCCTGAGCCAGTGCAAAAGTATGCACGACTAGCGAAGTGAGTTTTCAATCTTGATATTCATTATTTATTACAGTCTTGATATATACGGATAGTCTTTAATTTAATCCTAATACTTTATCCTAACTATGTATATCTATAACTGTTTCGAGCCAAAAGCACATTAGATCAAGAAATTTTTGCTTTCAAGAACATCGTTAAAAATTTTTTTAGAAACATCGCATTAAGATACTTCTACCAAAAAAAAGAACGTAAAAAGTTTAAAACAACCGCAGGAGTTTTCCGATCATAAAATAATTTAATGAATTCTTTAGAAAAGGAAGATAAATATTTCTTTTTCTTGAATAAAAATTCCAAGAGACAATTATAGAAGTAATTTTCACAGAATGATATGTGTTAAATAATTGAAGAGTAACTTTTTTTTTTACTAATTTATATTTCATCACTTTGAGGAAAAAATCTTAATCAAAGAAGAATAGACGCAATACTTGTCAACAATTATTTTCTCAAGAATTTAATGAACTAAAAGTAATTACAGAAAGAAGAATATTCGCAATAGGCAATTATTGTTGTGCATCAGTGATTGTATGTCAATTTAAAGTCAGGGAATCAGCCTTTCGATACATATTATCATCATAATTATCATATTTATTTTAGTAATAGAAAAAATAGATTGAGAAATAAATCTATAGATTGAAGACATAGTTATTTATTTTTTCAATATTTACTAACAAAGATAACGAAAGTTGAAAACTGAAAATGAAGGAAAAATTTGAATGAAATTCTCTCTATTTGAACGATGAATCATGGATACTATATATGAATGACAGTTACTTTAAACCACAAATGTTAAACAAATCATTAATTTATTTACATTTGCCAGCTATTGAATTCTCATTATAAATTCATTTTTATCAAATAGCGTATAAAATTATGATTTATGATTATGAATAAATGATTCTTGATACGGTTATCACTATCTTTATGATCAGATAGTTTTTATCAGTTTTTAAATACATCTTAATATGTGCGATATTTATAGTTTATGCATTATGTATATTTTTAGTCGGAACTAATTTTTTTGAAAATTGTTTCTAATTACAGAGCGACGATAAATTCGTTTCTAGTAATTGATTTACTTGGTTGTTGCTGCGTGTACATAGTGTTTGTTGCCGATAATGTGAAGCAGGTTGTTGATTTTAATGCCGCTGTTGAACTGGATAAACGAATTTACATGGCAATGCTTTTGCCATTTTTAATGGCCCTGTGTCTAATCAGAAATCTGAAACTTTTGGCGCCGTTCTCTATGGTTGCCAATTGTCTTGTTGCCGTTGGCCTGGGAATTACATTTTACTACATTTTTGATGATTTGCCACCTTTGGACTCGGTGAAGAAAACTGCCAGTATAACCCAACTTCCTCTATTCTTCGGAACAGCAATTTTTGCTTTGGAGGGCATTGGTGTCGTAAGTATCTTTATTACTTTCATAATCTTTATTAAGTATTTTTCAGCTTTAGTTAATTTGCTAAAACTTTTGCCATTTTCAGGTGATGCCTTTGGAGAATAACATGAAGAATCCAACCCACTTTACTGGTTGTCCAAGTGTTCTGAACATTGGCATGTTTTTCGTCGTGTCGCTCTACAGTATCGTCGGATTCTTTGGTTACTTGAAATATGGAGAAGGCACTAAGGAATCAATAACATTGAATCTGGATGAAACACAAATTCTTGCCCAATCCGTAAAATTGATGATTGCCATTGCAATTTTCTTGACCTACGGTCTTCAATTCTACGTGCCAATGGAGATCATTTGGAAGAATTTGAAACAATATTTTGGCTCAAGAAAACTTGCCGGCGAATATCTTGTGAGAATTGTTCTTGTCATATTTACAGTGGCAGTGGCAATTGCTGTCCCAAATCTAGGACCGCTAATCTCTTTGGTTGGTGCTGTGTGCCTTTCAACAATGGGCCTTATGTTTCCGTCAGTTATTGAACTCGTCACTGTTTGGGAGCAGGAGAATGGTCTTGGCAAATGGAACTGGAAATTGTGGAAGAACATTGTAATTATTTGCTTTGGAATATTGGGTTTCCTAACGGGAACCTATTGCAGTATTTTGGAAATTCAGGCGGCTCACAGCGACAAACCGAATCACTGAGCGAGGGGGACAGTTTCGTGATTAAAAAAAAACCCCCCTACTCATCAGAATGACTTCTGATGAGTCCATGAAGTTGATGTCATGTCATCGAGTGATGCGTTTTGCGAGGGTATTTTATGTTTTCTATTGCTACCCTTATTTTCCCATCATAAACAGTCTTAAATCTTTAAAAACGGCTGCTCTCTGTTCCTTTCGAGAAAACAACAATATACAGCAACAAAAGAGGCTGCAAAACATAAATCTTTGCTCCCTATAGGAGCAGTTGCGCACACTTTGTACCACGTTGGTACTCTTATGACTGACCGTTTGAAATCAAAAAGTAATTGACATGGAATTTAACATTCACTGTGAATTATTACTTTCTGAAAAATTGAAGTCTCATAAGCCTTCAGTTCAAATCAAGAATCATGCAGCTCGCTTTAAGCTGATCATGGGAGTAAAACAAAAAAAAACAATGCCATCAGTTTTTTTTATGAAAAGAAGCAGGATAATTGTAACACCTGAGATTATAATGAAAGTATTAGTTTGGCTTTAATTTTTGTCAAGCTAATAGCAGCGAGCTTCCTCAAAAGCGCACAATTCGCGAAATATTCTTTTTCGAAAAATGATTCTTTCTGTAAAAATATAAATGCTTCAGTATTGATTGATTTTTCATTCGGTTTTTTTTTGCACAGATACGGAGATTATCTTCTGGAAAATCTTCGATATCTTTTTCTCTATACCATCGCCTACATTTTTTTTTCATTGACCATCTCTCTGCTTCGCATATACATATGTACATATTTTATATATACGTATAAATATGAATATAAAGTTACAGTTAATATTCATATTTATACGTATGTGTATATATACGTAGTTCGGAAATTTGTGATTTTGCCTCGCATTAAAGTCGTAGCAATCTCTCTATATTATATAAATGTATTTTTCATTAGAGTTAGGATAGAATCGTTCAATTTTAATCGAGAGATTTTTTTTTAAGATCGTTTTTTCAATTCTTTTAAACTTTCAAATTTTTCCCACTTTTGTTTTCCTGGGGGAAAAAATTGCAGCCAATTTTTACTGTTTTTCATATTGTGCATTGAGCTCCATTGTTTTTTAAATTTATAAATAATAAATTGAACAATTATACGAATGAAAATTTATAAATAAAAATCAATCCTAGCGGTATCCCTTGATTTATACTTAAAAAACATGTGGTCTCTTTTCTATCAAAAATTATGAAAAAGTATCGAAAGCAAAAATTTGTATTAATCTCCTTGATTATAATTCTGCACACATTTTATATCCGTTTGTAAATAATTAAATCAAATCTGTTCATTTGATTTGAGTTTCCTCAAGGGATTATGCTAAGAGAGTTATTTTTATACCATTTTTCTATTGTACGTCAAAAAAAACGCAATATGGTCCGTTGTATGGCCAGCAATAGCAGGATATGACGATAGACGATTTTTAAAAATCACACAGAACAATAAATTGAAAGACTTTTTTTTCCGTTCAATTATACTTGGATGAATTAGTGTTCCTACCCTAATTACACGAATAAAAAAAGTATAATCCGAAGGCATTCCAATGAATACGATCTTATTGCTCTAATATGTATAGTAGTCAAGGAAAAAGTATTTTAATTTCAAGACTTGTAAAAGAAAATGAATGGTATTTCAAATTATAGATGTAATAACGAAATCATTTGAATCCAAAGATTTTATTTTCAAGAACTATTGTTTAAAAAATTTTTTTAAAAATTGTTATAAAATCTTTGTTTGAAAATTAGTCATCGAAGACTGATTTCGATAAGTAAAAAAAAATTAATTTCGTTTATATAACTTTTTTTTATAATAAAAATTACGAAATGAATGTTCTTTTTTTTTTCTTCAACAATTTAATTTTGAAAAAAAAGTGACGAGTAATCGCTGCTGAATCTCAAGCTCAGGCAAAATATAATACATTGTTTTTTAAAAGTTGCACTTTTGTACAAAATACATGACAATATCTAATATAAATATTTTTTTTAGAGCGAGAGAGAAAAAAAGAGAGAAAGAGAGAGAGAGAGAGAGTTAAATATTAATTGAAGAACGTGTTGAATATTTCAGTGTCTCGTGTATTTATTATTTGATAAATTGTGAATTGCGAATTTAAATTTGTTAAATTAAGCAAAAAAAAAACAAAAAAAAATGAAAACCAACGAATTAAATAAACTCGATTATTTGAAATTTGCTAGTCGACATTGAAGAATTATGAAGTGATCGTTTTGCGTCCGCCTCACAAATAAAATCACGTGCCTAAGATTTTTTTATACACAAAAACTTTTTAAAAAACAAAAGAAATTTATAAATCGTGTCAATTTTTTTTCAAAAATGATTTTTTCGATTTACACTATTTTTTGTAAAAATAAGGAATAAAATACAGAGCTTTGTTTTTCTCATCGATAATTACTCTGCAGACACACGAAATGAATTTATACGTTAAATGAATTATTGCGACGGGCGCTTTTATACTTGAGAGTGGTTTAGTTATGTACCACTGTAGACTATGTTCTTTGCCTTGCTATTATTATGTAGTTGAGGTGTAAAACTTATGCGTAGAAATGCAGAGAATATTAAAAGTATAAGTAGGCGAGGTCGATTTCTTGACCGTTCGATAGCAGTGATTTTACACGCGAATGTAGATATACATATACATACTTTTGTGTATATTGTTATTTTATTAATCATTGTACCATACGTTATTCTATTTAATACATGATCAATCGAATTTTCAAAAAAATGACTCATTTATTTCTCAAAACCGAAACTGGAATTTTTCCATCAATCCTCTATATTAGATTCTATAATTTTTATTATAATTCAATGTTTAAGCAAATATTTAAAATAGTTAAATAGTTGTTGAAATACTTGAAAAAGTGGAAATTTTGAAGTTTTTTGTAAAATATTTTACTTTAAAGTAGTAAATGTTTCTAAAGCTAATAAAAATTAAATAACAAAGGGTTTTAAATCTCTTAGAGAAACAAAAGATTACTTTGTAAACTTACCATGAAGAATATACCAGTGTTGATGGAAGAAATCGCTGACAGGAATAGTCTTTTCAGGTTTTCAAAATACAATATAATCGCGCAGCAGGACATTACAAGAAGGCTGTTTAAGAGTTTGACAATAATTTTACGCCTTTGGATTAGATTTGTTTCGGGTCATTCTTAACCACTTGTTTATGTTTAGATAATAAATGCAGTGTGGTTTTTGAACCCACTTTTGCTTTTTCATTTCCTATCTCAAAAGATCAATACATTGGACTTTTTTTGTTTCCGTTCAAACCTTTAAGTTTTACATATTTGTTCTCCTTTCAGGTGGAGGGGTACAAAAACGCTTTAACCATTACAATTAAATAGAAATAAAAATGTTTTTCTTGCTTAAAAAAGTTAGAAAAAGTTTATAATTCTGATTTAAGTTTTGAGACCAAAAGAAAATAGATTTTAATTTATCTTTTTTATAAAGAAATTAATGTTTCTAAATCTTGTCATTTGTCTCCCTGATTGACTTATTAATTATTAATGGAGGTACGATTAAAAAGACCAAATGTGCTGAACTCTCGATCTTCAAACTCAACTACTGCGCATGAGCTTGGCTCTTTAAAAGAAAACGGTCAGTTTTTCCAAGAATGGAACACACAGAGACATCTGGTAGCACTTTAGTATATGAAGTCTAATATCTTCAATTTATTGAGTATAGATGTAGTGAAGGTTGTTCCAAAAAGTGCACGCTTAATTTGTTATTTTTTTATAGAAAAGAATCATAGTTTAATTACGAAAAATGTTTAACGACGTTGTAAAAAAGTCATCAAAAAGTTCCGAAGCCACTGAGGTAATTAAAATTATTTGTATATGCACTTTTTATACGGAGAAATAAAGATTCAAATAATCTATATTGTATTTTATTCACTTATTTTTTAAGGCCGACGTTAGGGAAGATGAAGAGCAAGGTGTTAAGTTTCAGGAGATTATTGATCTCTTGGTTGCAGCTGGTTATTTTCGGGCAAGAATTAAAGGATTGTCAAATTTTGACAAGGTTGGTAATTGAACCGAATTGTCAACAAATAATTGATACAGTAATTCCCTGCAGTACCGACGAAGAAATGTAGTACAAGATTCTTATTTCCTAGTAAAGAGGGAGACGTTTCCCCGGTATTTTGAAAAAGTTTTTGATCATTGAGAACGAATTATAGTTTTTGTTATTTTTTGTTATATTATAAAGAAGCAATAATCATATTTAATAATTACTTTAGGTCATTGGAGGATTGACCTGGTGTATAGAAACATGCAATTTCGACATCGATGTGGATTTACTGTTTAGGGAAAATTTAACCATTGGCCAAAAAATGTAAGTTAAGAAAAAACTTTAAATTTTTATAAAGTTTAAGAAAAAAATTTAAGATAGCTAATATAATTTAAGGCTGCTAACACTTTAGGACTTTTTAAAGAATATCCCTCAGTTTGCGTCGACATTAAATATTTTTAAATTTTCGTTACTTAATTTAATAATTCTGAAAATAATACTAACCGTAATTTTGTTTTTTCAAAAAAAGATACAATTTTTTTATAGAGCCCTAACGGAGAAGATTGTTGCTGTCTTACCAAAAATGAATTGTCCTCATCGAATTGAACCTCATCAGATTCAAGGTCTCGATTGCATTCACATATTTCCAGTTGTCCAGGTTAAATAAAATTGTCTACTTTATGTATTTTTAATAATTATAATTAATTATAGTTAATAATTACAAAACAAGAATTATTTAATAAAATTTATTCTCAACATAATTTTAGTGGCTAGTAAAACGCTCGATGAAAACAAGAGAGCAAATGGCTGGATTTGTTAGATCCTTTGCTGTCAGTCAGTTTGAAAAGAATCATTCATCTGTAGATGATCAAAAAGATCCAACTTTGGGAAAAATAGAGAATATGATACCCAACATAATGCTAGTAAAGGTATTTAAAATTTTGAATTTATGTACTTTGAAAAAAAAGAAATTTAATATCAGAATTAAATGCGGTACGAAAAAGTATATGCGTGCGGTTTTGTTAATTATTATTTTACCACAGAAAGTTTATGAAACACGACGGCCAGAAGGTGGAACATCTACTGTTCAGAGTTCTCTCTTGGAATACGGCGCGGCAGCTCACATTTTCACTGATACTGCTGATGGAAACGATGAAAATCAAGAGCAAGAGGTTCAATTCCCCTTTTTTATAAAACTCTCTCAAATTCGTAATAATGTGAATAAATTTTTTATTTTTTTGTTAATACTTCTCTTAGATGGATGTTGTAGATGAGGCTCAATCGCAAATTTCTAAAGTGACTGATCGTTACGCCAGTCTTATGATTTCGGAAGTATGTATATATTTAATTTTTTTGACATCATAAGAAAAGGATAATTTTTCTAGCCACTTGGAAATTTAATTTAAAAATGCTGACTAATTAATAAATTAATAAAGCAATTTCAAACTTTCATATATAGTTAAGAGAAAATTAAAATTAGATTTTATTAATTTTTTTTTTTTTGCTCTTATTGAGGACAACGCTTCATTCCGCGCTATAGCCGCATTGGAAAAACAAAAGTCCACTTTAGAAAATAAAGCGCAAAAGTTGAGAAAGGAAAGAGACAGCTTGTTAACAAAAGTCTCGGATGCAAGTGACAGACTGAAAAAAATACGTTCTGGCCGTAAAGCTGTTGAGGAAGCTTTCAAGAAAATGAAGGAAATGGAAACCAATGAAAATGAGGAGTAAGATTTGATTTCAAATTATTGTTTTCATAAATTTCTGTAATTACAGTTTTTACCATCTTTAATCGAAATTGTCATCTTATAGAACACTGAGAAAATTAGAAGAACTTCTCTCCGTTCACGATGGTCTTAAAGATCAGGAGAACAAATTTCGTGATCAGTGCAGAATGGATTTGAATCTTTTGAGAAATGCCGTGATGGAAATCGAAAAAGGCGAACCACAGAAGGAGGAAGTTCGAGTTATTGAATATGAAGAGAAAAAGGAAAATGTCAATCGCCTAAGACTACAATTAGCGAAGAAGAATAGAGTCATAGCTTCACTTACCAGACAATTGGATGACGTGCCCGGAAGATCAGAACTAACACAATATCAACGTCGATTCATGGAACTGTATAATCAAGGTTTGGAAATGATTTCTTAAGTTATATTCAAACTTTGAGTTTATACTAAATAGATAAGATTCGAAATTTTATTTCCAGTTTCTGCAAAGCACAAGGAGACTAAACAGTATTATACTCTTTACAATACGTTGGATGACACGAAACTTTATTTGAGCAAAGAACTTTCTTTACTTAACTCAATTCAAGATAATTACAGCGAGTATGTTAAGTAATTCTAAAATTCCAATTGGAAAATATGGTTTTTGTAACGATTTTAATTTTTCTTCCAGAGCAATGGCTTCTGCAAGTGGTAAAGAACAATTCTTGAAGCAATTTGAAGCAATTGTTGAAGGCGTTAAGCGAAATAAATCCAAGGTAAGACTGTTGTAAATTATGTACTAAGATTATTAACAAAACTGTTTCATGTAAATTCAAATATATTTTGCAGGTTGAAAAGCGTTGTGCCGAAGAGAAGAGCAGAAGAGATGCTCTGAGTCGACAACTTGTTACTTTAGTTGAGCAGCAAAGAAAGTATGTTGCGGCTGTTAAACAACTAACAATAGAGTGTCGTAAAAATGAAACACTCTTGGCACAACTACGTGGTCCGTAGAACATGGCTCTGCTAACAAGACAATCATTCTCGGAGAGAAAATAAAAATTAGGAATTATATTTCTTATACACACTTTTATCATGTACATAATTTAGTCCAATAAATTAACATATGAAATAATTCCTTTGGCTTTTTTTCTATCTTTTTCTTTTATCTAAAGGAGAGATTTAAAGATACAATTTGTCATCGATAAGGAATAACATTTCTTCTCGGAGAATAATAATTTTTCTATCAAGCGCGAATGTTGTAAAAACGAAATGTATAACGAAATGTAGAACAAAATAATAGCACATCAGAAGAGTATAAACTTTTGAAAAAGGGACAATTGTACTTGAAAAAAATAAAACCGACTATTACAAGTATATAGTCGAACGGGCCACTGGAGAGAGTGAAGTTATTAGCCGCTTTTGCTGCTTTTATGAATTAACACACTGAACGAGTGCTTTAAAGCGCTCTTACAACGCGCGGTACCAGTGTGAGCTGTTATATTTTTCTTTGGGCTTTTAATTAGTCTGGTCATTAATTAAACACAACTCTACTTCGAGGGCTCCGCTCAGCTCACGGACAGGTCTCTTTTCTCTCCTTCTCGCCTCTTTCCGTTGTCGACTCAGCTTTGCTACACTTGAGGAATTTTAATTTCGCCGACGTGTAAACACGCGAGCGTCAATTTATTTCACCGCGGGGAACGTTTTAAAGGGTTTTCACTATTGGTTCGTTCCATCTCTCGATTTTTAACGTTGAAAACTATGGAAAAATTTCTACTCTCACTGCGGTCCTTAATAACTTCTGGCTATCTTTTTTTCCCCGATTCTATATAGCAATAAAAATATTACTGTGAAATTAGTTTATTATCAAAAATTATTATTTGTGAATGTATGATTAATAAGTGATGTAGAATATTTTATGTACATTCGTTATAGAAATTGACGTATTTAGAAAATTAACAATTCTCGTGTCAAGCGCCCATAACAAACGGTCGTTAAAGAAAATTATTACCCCAGGAACATTATCAAATTACGAATTCGTAACAATTATATCAACACTAATTGAATAAAATATGAAGTCTAAAATTTTTTATTTGATTAAAAAAATTCTTAGTAGGAAGGAAAGTTTATGTCGGGTAATGTATGATAAAATCTTTATATGCCAGCATTTTCTCGTATCCAATCACGATAAAAAGCAACATTAGTGTATACTCCGGGAAGATATGGACGAGCACATCCAATACCCCAGGAAGTTATTCCCGCAAGTTTGCCATTTAGTTGGAAAGGTCCACCAGAATCACCCTGGCATGCATCGATACCACCTTTTAGAAATCCAGCACAAATTTGCTCTCGTGGAATCCGATAACCCAAATTCTTTTCACATTTATAGCGTGGAACAATTGGTACACTTGCCTTATGGAGGAAATTCGGTAAAACTGAACCCGTTTCCTTCAAACTTCCCCATCCTGAAATGAGACCCATTGAACCTGTTTTTAACTCTCCTTCGTCACTATTTAAAGGAATTGGCATTCGTCGTCTATTGATGTGTGAAAACTCCGGTTGTACTCTAATGAGCGCAATGTCGTTTAAAAGAGCATAAGGTTCCATCGTTTTAATGTTGAAATTCTTATGCATTATTACAAACACAATATTGTGTTGGTATCCATACTTTCTTAATTCCTCAACACCACTGTGTATTCGCACATGATTAACGACAATGTAATCAGGAAAACAGTGAGCGGCTGATAAGGCCCATTGTCGATGGATAATGCTCGCCCCACAAAAATGACTTCCATATATTCTCAATGATAATTGATAGGGAACATCGGAAATTTTCGCTCTCATTCCGCCGACAATTTTTCCAACTTTATCAACATCGGAATTTGTTGTGATTGCATTAATTGTGTAGGCGATAAATTGTTCCATTAGCCTTAATATACACGTCCCTTCAATCGGATTGGCTGCAAGAGAAACGAAAAAAATAAGAACAATAGAAGAAAAACCACAAAAAAATAAAATTAATAACGTTTCATGAATTCAAATTAGATGGAAAAAGAGTTAGACAAAGCTTTAGGTAAGTTTGCAGTTTGAAAAAAAATGAAGCAGAACAGAATTCTTTATTATTGATCTTTTTGGAAAGTTTCTACAATTTTTCAAACTCCAGTAATTTCTCTAATCCACCGGCGATAAAATGTAACATCAGAATAAACACCAGGATATCCTGGTCTTCCACAACCCACACCCCATGAAACAACACCGGCTAGTTTTCTGTTAATAACCAAAGGTCCACCGGAATCACCCGAACAGGAATCTATATTTCCCTTTGGATAGCCGGCACATATCTGTCCAAGAGGGAGATTAGGATACGATTGAAGACATTCCCGACGCGATATAATTGGAACCCTTGCCACATGAAGATTGAGGGCATAATTTTGCTTTGTCTCCGAAACATGTCCCCAACCACTAATTACACCAACTGCTCCAATTGATAGGGATTGATTTTCATTGAACATGTCAATTCGTTTAACAAAATGTGAATAAAAAAATGATTCTCGTAGTTTAACGAGTGCAATATCATTAACTGGTGTTCCATCACTTTTAGCGTGATAGTTATTGTGAATGATAATTTCTTCAATCCTGTGCACTCGTCCGTAGTAAGTCGCCTTACTTGTACCGCTACGGATCCTTATTGCTGGAATGGGAAACATGTCAGGAAAACAATGAGCCGCAGATAGTGCCCAATTTGATGTAATGATGTTTGCACCACAAATGTGTCTGTCATACAATTCAACAGATAGTTGATAAGGGACTTGTGATATTCTAGTCACAGCGCCACCGACAATTCGACTTTGAATTTCTTCTTTCGTTTTTGAAGTGGGAGAATAATTTGACGTTGCTATTCTGTCTAAATTTAGACGAAATATTCCCATCAGACAAAATTTATCCCCTGTAAAACAAATACAGTTGCCGAAACATTTTAAAGGAACGCCTTTTTTGATTGCATTCAATCAAATTATTTATTTAATCTAATGATAGTTTTTATTTATACAAGTGGGATAAAATTATGAGTGAAATTGAAATTTTGTCAAATCAAAGTATAAGGATACGTTAGGGTGTTGGTGGATTTTTCAACACATAATGGATAGGGAAACGAAATTACAACCATCCATCATTCGCCGAAAAAAAATTTATTACACAATTTTTTGTGATATGCATAAAATATAAGGTACTAGAGCAGAAGAATTTTGTTATTAAATGTAATTGTTAAATAAAAAACGAATATTAGCATATTTTAGATTCATTAAATTAATTACGGATGTTAATACTAAAAACTAAGAGCATAAAAATAGCTTTTATGAGATGTATGATTATTTCTGGTAATTATCGTGTAGAATAAAGTGCTAGTGCAGTGAAAATGTTCGTTTAACTATATTAGAATAAAAATTATGCAAAGCCTCACCATTTATAAAGACAACAACGGCAAGTATAATAAGTAGTTTGATATTCATCTTCTAAAAAATATTGAGCGAAGAAAAATGCTTTATTTCGTCTTTCTTTTCTCAACAGAGCAGACGAAAAAAAAACTCCAACTAATTATGATTGAAAGTCGATTTATCGAAGGCTTTTACTCTAACTAAGCGATCAGTCACTTTTATTAAAGCAGCATTCTAGGTACTAAAGATTATTAAAGATTAAAATTCACACTGGTAAGTTTTTTATTTCACAAAAAGCAAAACAATGATTTAAAAAATTATTTTTGATTGTTTTTTGCATTGTTATTAATTGGGTCCAATTTCGCCTGCCAAAAACTGATTGTACGGTATCTGATTTTGAAGATGGGAAAAAGGGTATTTTTGAAAAATGCTCGAAGGAAGAAGAGTTCTTTCAGTCGTCAGACAGGCGTACACTTGAGTATGCTGAGAGGGAGGTGTATCATTTTCCAAGGGACCGACGAAACGACCGCGTGGTTCTATCCCAAAAGTCATTCGCAGAAGCACACCCTCTTGAACCAACCCAGTGTGAAAAATGTATAGCAACCGAAATAACCAACGTGAGTAACGGAGATCGGTACGTTTTTAGCTTCGCTTCGCACCCTCACGGAATGTCGTGAATTTTCACCAACCCAGCAAATTACTTTCTCTTTTTGTGGTCGAGAGAAAAAAAAGAACTCACTGAAATAGTCTCTAATGTTTTACATAAAAGACTCTCGATAGCTGACGTTGAATTAATTCCAAGAGGGAATTTTTTTAAATCAATTCTCCAAATGATGAAAAAAAAAGAAAGAGTAAAATAATGTTTTAAGGTTCGTCCTTTCAGGAATGTTGGTAAACTACAAATGGGGTAATAAAACTTGAACTGGCTACTAGCGGAAGCTTTGAGCTTGAATCGACGTCTTTGGCGCACACCGTTGAGAAATTCTTTTTGCCTTTTGAGGTTTACGCGAATCTCTGAAATAGAGGAAAAAAAATGGCAGCACTGAGGGCTTTATGCTGTACCGAGTTTCGAAGTACCTAGAAGTTTTGCCCCCGCAAGTAAGAGAGTCAGTCGGGTGCACTTAGGCGAAGGTGGGTACACTTATCCCTTGGAGTGTCTGCGGTTCGTTCGAAGCTGAAATTGCAGTTTTAATGGAAACGTGTGCTGGACTCGAAAAAAAGGAACGAAAAGAAAGAATGGATTGATTAATATGCCTTATTAACATTCACCACTCGCTTATTCAAATTTCGTAAGAAAGTAAACGATGAATAATTTTGATTACCAAGCGAAAAGATCGTTGCTGGAAATTTCTTATACATGAAAAACTATTCTTTACTTTAATGTTGAGCAAAGAAAAAAAAGAAGTGTTAATTAATTTTTAGAAGACTAACGAGAAATGATATTTATTTTCACGAGTTCGTAAGTTATGCACCATTAACATTTATATTATGGGATTTTATTTTTGTTATTGAACCATCCATCAAGAAGGGAGAGAGCCAATGAGGAAATTTCTTCGACTCGATCCAAATTGGGAAGAACCTCAGAGATGTTCTTTCCCTTTAGTATATTGCGGGTGTAGGTAGGAAAGGCAAGTTGATTTGCGGGTTTCAGAGGGTGCGACTATAAACCAAGAAAACGCTCCCCTAGCTAACTTGGAGCACGTGAGGTATTAAATTACCGGTGTGTTCGACGAGACTATAATTTAAAGGCACCCTATCCACAGATATTTTGGGTATCTTTCACTTCGAAGTGTGATTTTTCTACTTTAGTTCCGACATTTAAACTTTCCCTTCCGCAAATAAGACATCGATATACTTCATGCATAAAACAAGTTTAAGAGGGTTTGAAAACTTCAATTTTAGCTCGCCCTCTTTTTCACTAAACGGACATTTCCCTCCCTGATGACCTCTTCGAATCTTGAAATTTCAAACAATCGAATTTTGAAAGAAACAAACACTGAACCTAAAAACAGTTTAGCAATCAGCTTTAAACTTGAGTAATCAATCTAAATCCTTTAATAATCAACATTGAGTAATTGCTTCCGTAACACGTACAATGAAGAATAAAATGAAGATTGAGATATTTTAAACTTAATGCGAATGCAAGTGAGTCGCCTTGTCATTGAGCTAGAGGGCATTATGTATTGTGGAAGCTAGTATTGTTTGTATTGTTTCTCCTCCTTGAAAATTCATAGCCCGGAACCATGACCTCGATCCAGTTTCTCTGGTAAACACATGTATTTATACTAGAAGAGGAGAACTTGTATTCTTGTAGATTGTCATCCACTTGAATTATCATCTACGATCCTTTTGCTGCCACAAATTCACCGATAAAGACCTGACACAAACAAATTCGATTTATTTCATGTTCTCCAGGGTATCATTCTATTTATGCTATTTCGACAAAATCGATTTGTTTACATTGTTTCACAAATGCTGACTTTGACATATATCTTTCAAGTAAATATTTTTGTCGAAAAAACTTTTTATTTTCCGTCTTTTTAACAATTGGGGGGCAATATTAAATTTTACTTTGTAGAATTGCTGTAATTATCTCAAGGAGGAAATTTTGTGAATAGTTGTATTTTCACAGAGGGGATGGCAAAAAGTAATTGCTCAATGAAGAGTAAATATCGTAATGTAAAGTAGGAAAGAATTCTTTTGTAATGCATCAGCAAGTTTTGTCTCCGTTGACCGTATCAAGGTGCCCTTGGCCATAAAATGCGTTCAACGATTCGTACCAATGTTTACTTTTAGAGATTCGCTTCTACTTTAGAGCTTATGTAACTAAATTTCCCGGGAATATAAGTCATCCAAGTCAGAAAGACTAAAGAAAACTTTTTATGAAGTCATCTAAAAGGTGGATTAGTAAAGTTGATAGAAAAATGTCCTCTGCAATATAACTTTTTCTTACCCCGCAAATTTTTTTTATCTTCTTTAAAGAAACCGGAACTTTGAAGAAAGAAAATAATTTTATCTTCTTTGCAGAAAATTATTCCATCTTCTTTCAAAAGTATAATTTTTTTCTTAAATATTAATTTAGATATTAGTAAATTTAACACTTGATAAAGATTGACAAAATTACCCAATCAGATAATGTGTAAATTGGATAGAACATTGAGAATTTCTGGCAAGTTGATAAGCTCAATGCAGAAACATGTCCTGAGGGTGTGACTTATGAATGTGTTTCTGGAATTATCTATTTGAAGTTTAACGATTAAATCAGAAATATGTTTTGGGAAGAAGGGAGAACTATTTAGGATTATAGCTAACATTCCTAAAATTAGAACTTGCCTGAATTTTTTTTATTGTTTTCAGTTCGTTAATTTTTGGAAAAAAGGAATTGCCTTCACGAAAAGCAGAATTATTAATTTTTCCACTTTTTCCGAAGTGAATTTTCCTTGTTTTCGGAACTAAACCATTAATTCACTTTGAAATATCAGAAACTCCCAACCAGCAACATTCCTTTTCACCGGGTTTAGAATTCTGACCACAGGCATTGAATTTCTGAAGAGGTGATGTCAGGAAAGGTAAGATAGAATGACGAAGAGAAGGATATGATCGTCTTGAAGGACCACTTTGGGGATAAGGACACGTCTCTGATGAACTGGGTCTTTTGTAATTCTGTCTTGACATAGTAGTATCTTCCAAACATCTACCTTGAAATAGTTGTGAATTCTAAGCAGAGCTTTGATATTTGAATGGCAAGGGTTTCCTGCAAACACAGTTTCAAACCTCAAAATTGATCTCTCGTATTTTCTAAGTACATTCATTCCTTTCAAAATTCAATCAAAAATGATTGTTTTTCTCAAAAAAAAAAATTGATATATTTAAAATGCGTAAAAAAGTGACCTGCCTATTTTCACCTTGATTTGAGGCACGTCATTTTGCTCTCTATTCTTTTCTTACAGCAGCACCTGTTGAGGACAGCCGCACAACCATTTCCGCAACTATAGAATTTTTCCCCATTATTTCTTGTTCCCTCGTCGACATTGTCTTTCACAAGCAGAGCAAACTTATTATTCCTATTTTCCAGTGAATTATTTTTCGTAACCCTGCAACTCTGATTTTTATAATGAATCTTCTTTTTTTTTCTTTATTCGTGTCTTCTCTTTCACATTTTTTTTTAGACAATATCTTAAAAGATTTTTGAGCAAGGGAAAATTCTTTTTATACACCTCGCGCGTAATTTAGCAGTCATTTTAACAGAATAATCAGGGGATTTTTTTTTATTTTTGAAATGTAAACGAAAAGTTACTTTTCGTAAAAGAAAATTGTGTTGGTGAATAATTTTGATCTTTTGAAAAATCTTTAAAGATTTTTTAGTCTACATTTGTGTTGAATAATGAATTAGCTATTATGATGATGTTTCCGGTGAGAACTGTACAGCGTCGTGGAAATTATTATAACAAACTGAAATTTGCTTATCAATTTTTTTTTTAGAATGAGATTTGCTTGGAAAATCTTGTTGGCTCTTTTCAAACAAGAAGTACGGAAAATAGTTTGCCATTCTGTCGCAAAATGAAACTTTCTTTCTCGAGTTAAGTTTATTCCAGAAGGAAACTTTCTTTTCTTAATTCCCAGCACCAATACTATGCTCTTCTACATTATCATATGATTTTCATTTTCAACTTTCTTGTCGGGAAAATTTCATTTTTCTATTTTCGCTCTTGTTCGACAGTTTGTCATTTGCATTATTGACTTGGGCATTGTTTAATTTGCGGACTCTAATTTTAATGAACTCTGATTTATAATTTTTCCCACTTTCATCAGATGAACAATTTTAAATTGTTTTTCTCTTTCTGTAGCACTGCTTGAATGACACGAAAATGAGTTGGATTTCTGGGGAAAAATACTTGAACCGAGAAATGGTTTTTGGAAGCGACGACCTCTGTTTATCTCCTCCTGTTGTTATTATTATGTTGCACATCCCCGTCTTCAGTGTAGTATAACTATTTGTTTTCAGAATCCTTGGAATCTGTTTGCTTTTAAGGTATTCTTTTGCGAGGCACGTTCTTCCGATCACACATATTGCAAGACATTCTTCCGTTGAGATAGAGGCTTTGATTTTATCAATAATCTTCCTCTTTTGTCTGAGACTATAACCGAGATTCAATTTAATAAATGGGTTTGATTCCCTTTTTATGTATAAGAAAGCGTAAGTATGGAAATCGAATTGCATCATTGAATTATTGATGCTACAGGCAATAAGCAATGATCATGAGCCAATATGTAATTGAGTAAAAAAATGAAATTTGCTTTTCAAAATTGTTTTTGAATTCCGTTTACGAAGCGATCGCAAATAAAAGTCTATTGCAATTACTTTTTGTCCATCCTCTCTATGTGGTGTATAAAAAATATTGCTAACCATTTCTGAGATTTCTCGGGCACCCGACTAGAATTGAAAACAGTTTCTATTTCAAAATAAACTATAGTCCTTAAATTTTTGAATCAATAAAGTGGTGTTATATAAATTCCAGAAGGGTTGTAGTTGTGTGATTTTAAGTACATTTTTTTCTGAAAATTGGAATTATTTTCTATGCTAAATTTCCTTCTATAAGACCTAGGAATATCAAAGCAAATTCACAATCACTCCATCCTTTGCTGTAACAGCAATTTTTCTCTTTTTGTAAAGTTAAAGTCGAATATTTCTGACTTTCCCTCGAAGTCAGGAGAGATATGGGTTTTCGGAATGGTGCAGAGAAACTCTTTTCCGAGTCATATTCGTTTGACTGTGTATGCGTATCTAATGGTCCATGACCCCAAAATCCAACATCTGAACCAGAAGCAATTGTGGCTGATCTCTCTGGAACTAGTACTACCATAATCCTTAATACTTACACCAAGTTTCTACCAAAGTTTCAAGAGCCCATAAGAAGAATTTCTCGAGTCCTTTGTTTTAGAAAAATTCGTCTAAATTATTTTTCCCTTTTTAGTGAAATTCAAATTGCAAATCATTTAGAGTTAAAAATATTTCGTCAGTTGGAACTTTGATTTCGACTCGAGGAATATTAATGAATATTTAAGATCAACATTTTCTGATAATTTATGATATTGATTTTTGGTTGAGATAAAGTTTATCTCGTGTTATCGTGAATTATAAAATCGGGATTTTGTCTCATAGTTTGTAAAGCACTATATGCTGTGATTGTGTCTGAAAAAGCCTCTCTGGAAGCTTCCTCGGTTCTAATGTTACCTTGCTTTACGAAAGCACACTAAAAGCAAAGCGTGTGTGTATTAATATTTCTCGAGCAATATGTTCATAATAATGGAATATCCGATAAAATCGCTTGAGATACATGAATGATCAAAGATCACGCGTGCAGCGAAAGCGATTAACACCCAATTAAATTTCTATTTCATCAACAATATAATAATGAACGGATTACAAACACTTCAATTGCGAAACAATTTTCCATTATTAACAGCAAAATTTATTATTAAATGTTTGATAGTAAACAAAGAAAAATTAAATTGGTAAGGAAAATTTTATAAAAACATGACCCACTTTTAGGATAAATTTCCATTTAAAATTTCCTTTTTCTATTTTTGCAGTTCTCCTTTAATTTTTTAACGAAGTCATATATGTTTTTCAGTCTAGTGGATTTAAATTTAAAGATTTTTGAAATACGTGAAGTGGCCTGTTCTAAATGTGTACAGTTGTTGCAAATTAGAAAAAGAAATAAATTAGTAAGCAAACTTAAATACTCTTGGTGAAGCGTTTATTACAGGCGTCCTCTAATTAAAGCATCTAATGCGCTGGGAGAGAGCTTGTTGAAAAATTTACATCGACTTTGCAAATGTCGACGAACAAGCGCGTTGAATATTTCATTTTAATAAAGAGACCGAACGAAGTTCAGTTTGCGGTGTTCATAACTCTAGTGTACGGGGGTTATTGCGTAAACGTCTTTCTGAAGGTTACATTTCCGTAACAGTGCATTTCACTGTTGTTGCACTTTTCTCTCTCTCTTTCTCCCTAATTCCTATTTTCATCTCGTATCCCATCATACAGAAATGGACCTGAAAATTACCCGCGGATAACAAAAATTGATGACACAAAGTCGGCCATGCAAAAAGGGGTTGTCAACCCTAACGAGTCGTTAGTTCAAATTAGGTTGCAAATATAAAAAAAAAATATTCGCGAAACATGTAGAATTATTGACGTCAAATTCAAGCTAATATTTTTAAACATTTTTGGAAAATAGTATTGTAAGAATGCTTAATTTCAAGAAAACACTAATTGAAGAAAAGTCTCAGGAAATTCTGATAAAACTGAATTTTTTAATAACTCATAAATATCTACGCAAGTGTAAAAATATATTTCCACTAGAAAATAAATCAATTCCTATTTTTCGGTTTCAAAATAAAAGACCCTAAAAAAAATACAATTTTCCCTCTAGGCAGGAATAGCTCTTTTCCTTTTTGTCTTTGCAAAGTCCAGATTAATTCCGTTTTTACGTGAAAAAATAAATTTTTTTTTTCCTTTCGAAAGAAAAATTAATTAAAAAGAGTATGTCACAATTTGAAAGCGCGAAAATCGACAAACATGCTTCTCTTTTTGGTTTCAACTTCAAAGGAACCATTTTCTGGTGTCATTTTATAGGACATAAAAGTAGAAAGTGCAGGTGTGTATATTACAGCTAGAGAGAGAGAGAGTGATATAATACTCGCCACTTAGAAAGGGTTGTGTTGTGTGTGACCAGACATAGGGGTGTCTGATGTCTCAAGAGCCCCACTCTAGGATGCATCACATACCTATGTTCCTTTACTTTTTTCCTCTCTCCCTACGACACATGAATACTTTTAAAAATACACGTGCTCAATAACGCCTTGGAATAATGTACCGTACCAACAATTATAATCTTTCTTTCATAGAGAAAATAAATTTCTGACTTACTTCAGTAAATTAATTAAAATTCGAAACAAAGTACAAACAGCATTTTATGTTTGACATCAGCAGTTTATCAATGGAAGAGAGTAGACTTCTGGAATAGGAGAGGAGCCTTTAAATAGGCTGTCATTTTACGAGCATTGCTGGACACATTGGATCTAAACTTAGGTGCCAACTGTCGTTAAAGGAATCCTGGGTCGTGCTCGATATTTGGATCAGATTAGATGCTACAATGCGACAAGAACTTAACTTCAAGTATAGGAATGCTAGTTTCACTGATTCGAACCATTAAATACTAGCGTAAACTCTGTGGCAATTGAAATCATTGCTAAAAATATTGAATACAAATTGCAAATGCGAGTGAATCCGCTTGATAAATGACTTGTAAACTTATTACAAAATTTTGACTATTCTTTTTTACTTGCACCTAACGAAAATTTATACGTACCTAAAATCATTCTCCGCCAGGGTGATGAAAAATTACCAACTCCCTTATATACGGAACGTGTCACAAATCGTTAAAAAATATTTCTTCGATCCAGAAATGTATAAGAGATATTAGAGGGTGTTGAATGTCTGGGATGAAAGGCAGGCACTGTATGCTGATAGGAGTACCTTTGCAAAGGAAAAATATCTGCGAATTTACACACATTATAGGTGGGGGTCTCGTGTGTGGAAGGTGGAATATACTATTTTATGTTTCGCTCCCTGGAAAAAAGAGGGGCTCGTTTCCCTTTCTGTAATATACAGTACAGTGTGTGTATCCAACCCCTCGTTGGAAGGTTAGGCCGTCTCATGGGGTGTGAATGTACCTACTATATTGTGTAAGAGGCAAAGGAATGCGAGGAATGTCAGAAAATTTAAGCCTCGACGGCATCTATCACCCCCACGTGACAGCCGTCTCGCCTCCTGTCACGCGAAAATGTTCCCTCGTTACATTTTACAATGATAGCATATATCCTCCGGTAATATCAAAAAAATTCCCCCTTTCATTTATGCTAGAGACGTAATTATTTCTTCTATTCGAAATAAACACGAGGTCAGATCTTGATGTTTCGAAACCACCATGAAAATGCATTTTTTTTCCCACAAGTAGTCTTATTCTAACTTTCCGTAAGTTAAAGCAAAAAAACCGAGTAATAACAATGTTTATTCCCGCAGTTTTAAAGCAAAAATTGTATTTTAAGGTAAACTTTTTGTTGCCAAAGAGCAATGTGTGCATGAAGAACAATGAAGCTAATGAGGGAGAAAAGGGAAATAAATAAATATAACAAAGGAAGGGAGATGAAGTAGAAAAAAAAGTGGTCTTCTAGTGGGTATGGTGGTGGGTATGGTCGTCAAGGGAGGAGTGCAATTATGCGATGAGCGTGTATTATAGGTAAAATGTGCAATTTTCGCGTAGGGTAATATCCACCGCAATTGGAGTAATACATCGGGATAGAAATGAGGGAGAAGAGTATATAGTTTGGTAAGCTGCAGACAGGATGGAGAGATAGATAATCAAGGCCAGACACAGGAGGTGAACCGAGAATGTTAACCAATCAATCGTGCAGAGCTTCAGCGTCGAACATAGAAGAGGGATCCGCGGGTACTCGATGGGAGGCTGAAAGGGGGTCTGCTTGCAATTACCTAGACCCGATCTGGCCGCACAGTCCCTCGAGCGTAATCACTAACACGTGCTACTATTAGGCCTGCACGTGATCGATGCATTGCTTTAATAAAAAAAACTATTTTGCTCTCTAAGCTTGACAAATTTCATATATTCTAATGTAGTTGTCTGAATATATTTCACACCTTCCTGAATCTCACCTCTTTCACCTCTCTGAATTCTGTAGCACTCAAAAAAATTCGATAATTTCAATAAAGTAGCCAAACTTTTACTCAAATTTTACTGTCGTCACTTCACTTTCATTCAAAGTGTATTTTCACGTCACTTTCACTTCGCTTTCACTTCTACTCAATTTTTATTGTCACTTCACTTTCACTCAAAATGTATTTGAAAGTGGAAGTGAAAATGAAATATGAGTAAAACTGTGGTAAAGGTGAAAGTGTAGTAAAATCATATTTTAAGTGATAGCAGAGTGAAAATAAATTTCGACTGAAAGTCGTAGGAAAATAAAACTTGAGTAAAAGTGAAGTGAAAATAAAATTTGAGTGAAAGTGAAAGTAAAGGGAGAATTAAATTAGAATGAAAGTAAAAGTGAAAAACAATGAAAATAAAGTTTGAGTCAAAGTGACAATGGAGTGAAAATAAAATTTGACTGAAATTTGAGGGAAAGTAAAACATGAGTAAAAGTGGAGTGAAAATAAAATTTGAGTGAAAGTGAAAGCGGAGTGATAATAAAATTTGAGTGAAAGTAAAGTGAGAATTAAATTAGAATGAAAGTAAAAGTGAAAAACAATGAAAATAAAGTTTGAGTTAAAATTTCAGTGAAGTGAAAATGAAATTTGACAGAAATTTAAAGGAAAGTAAAACTTGAGTAAAAGTGGAGTGAAAATAAAATTTGAGTGAAAGTGAAAGCGGAGTGAACACAAAATTAGAGCTAACGTGAAAGTAGAGTGACAGTAAAATTCGAGTAAAAGTGAAAATAAAGTCAAAGTGGCGTGAAAATAAAATTTAAGTAAAAGTGAATACGGAGAGAAGTTAAATTTGAGTAAAAGTGAAAGTGGAGTGAAAATAAAATTCGAGTGAAAGTGCCAAGCTAAAAAGTGTCTCCTCAATAGTAACAAAACTCAGTCATCATCAGTTTTTTTTGCGATAAAAATTATTCTACTCCAAGCATTTATTCGATTTTAAATCTCATTGGAAAGAAAAGAAAAATGGTGAATGCATTTTTTTGTTAAAGAGACGTTTAGAAGTTTATAAAGGTCGTTTAAAGAGAGAAAAAAAATAGATTGCTATCCGGTGGTTATGGTGTAACCTATTTCACGAGCTCCTTCTTTCACCTGTTTTCTGCTGCCGAGATGATAAATGAAATTCTTTGAAATATAATACGAAGCGTGGCGCCACAGTATTTATCATAGAGGTCGCTCTTGTGGTGGGCGCCTACGTATTGCCGCACAGTTTTCTTGTCTCGAGTTCCTGACTAAGGAGAAGCTATTGCTTGGATTATACAAAGGTATTACAGCAACGAGGTCATTGCACACGTTGTCTGGAAATTTATGTCGATGTCCTATTCGCTTGTGCAGTCCAACATTCGCGATATCTTTCAATGTATGACTCACATTATTTTTTTAAGAATAGCTTTTCTCTAAGGTTTCTCTCCTTTTTTTTCGGTATCTTATTGTCCATTTTTCAAGAGCGTAGGTGGAAAATTCTTTCGATTTATTTTACAAAATTTGTTTCCTTTTCAAAGGGAAAGTAAAAAAATATGTTTCTGGTATTTTTCTAAAAGTGAAAATGTTGCTTGAAAATGACGAAAATGAGAGTTTCTTAGTAGTCTGTGTTTCACATTATATACTCTGATAATAAATGAACCATTTGTTTCGGTTGAGAGTTGTTTACATTTCATTAGCTTGATTTAACGAATCTGTTTGGAAGAGATTCTATTGTATAAGGGTTTTTAATGAGTTGATGAAAAGTGAGTTGAAACGTGAGCTCAAAATTGTATTTTCCACGTGGGCAGAGTACACACATAAATATGTTTTTTTTTAGAAGCAAAACATATGTGGTGCTCACGTGTTCGTGTGTACAATGTACTCGAATAACATCTAGGATTTCCAGGATTTCATTATGGCGTCAGAACGGGTTTCGTCTCCATGGCGACTGTTTCCCATGCGACGATGAAACGACTTTACCCTATCTTCCCTAGTTTTCCTATAGAGTTAAGCAAAGTAAAAGGTTTTTGTAGACAAGAAGAGTCTGTCCTGCACTAAACGTAACTTAATCGCAATCTCTAAATACAAAGCGTCGGCACTAATCTTTCACTTGTGAAGGTCGTACAAAATAAACCTCTTCCACTTTTAGTTATTAATTTATTAATACATTATTGCAAACAAGAGAAATCAATGTTGTGATTCAGATTTTTGATGATTCGGGTTAGTTGAAGAATCTTCGTGACTATTATCATGTGATGGAATTTTATGATATTCTGGAAATAGTTTATAGATGCAACATCTTAGTACCGATGGCGTGTTGTAAACCAAGTGGGAAAACGATATCAGCAAGGGAACGATTGAAACTGTCGTTGCCGTTGTTGATTTAGGATGGAATCAACAAGCAGGAATATGCCGAGGTAACCCTTTCGCAAAACATGTGTTACAAAATCAATATTTTTTATCCTTTGACGAGAAATTCGTTTCAACTTTCTGTTTCTTGTATCAAAGAAACGTTGTTCGACGCAACAGCTATAGGAAAAGTTTATACGACTCTTTGACAAGTTCGGATAAGCAGCTCCTTTTCAAGTCTCGAATTTACTTGAATCTTTCAGTTCTCAAAACAATCTGGCGCAACAAGGTCGAATAATTTAATAATCTTCCTTGTGGAAAAGTTTACTTTTTGGTTTTGAAAATAATTGAACTAGTGCTGAGAGAGGAATGTGTTGGTGATGAAAATTTATCAGCTAGGAATTGAAGATGGCGGCTTCTTAATGGTCTGCGGTCGACATTCGGACATCGACTATTATTTTAACGTAAAGCTGTATATTTACGTATGGCTCTATGGTTTTAGAGGTCGAGGATGGACTTTGGGGTTCGCCAATGCTGATGGGCAATGGGGAAACCATCTTTCGATTTCCAGAGGGGTCAGGAAGAACCCAAGTGGCGCAACCTCTCTAATCCCTGCTGGCTCTACAAGTCATCACTAGTGCTAATATTGCAAATCGCAAAACGAAAGATATAAATGCTAGTAGGATTTGATCTTTTCACCACTGACAGAAAGAGTTGGCACGACATAGTCATTATGTCGCAGATTTGATTAATTACTTCCCTACTAAAGTTTAGAGTAAAATTGTTTCTCCTCCCTTTTTTTCAAAGTTGACGATCAAAACATTTTCCCTAAATATTAAACATGGATCAGATAAAGAAGTTTCTTCGAGAAATAATCTTTCGTAAATTGTGAATAAAAAAAATTTCTTAAGAGTCGACAAGGATCTCGAGATAAGAATGGCAGTTGAGTATAAGAGCGAAGCACTTGGTGATTCTCACACAAATTACCTTGGAAAATTCACCAGTTCGTGAAGTATCGCTTAGGGTTCGATTCTGAATCCCTCGAATAAAGGTCGATGTGCTCCTTCTTTTTTTCTCTGGTAGGGGATAAATTTTCGAAACCAGGGGATTAAATCTTTCCGAGGAAAGTTCCTAAGATTCGTTCCTCCTTTCTAACACAAGTGCCAATAAAGTTTCTTTCACTCTCTTTCACGTTCTATCCTTGTTCTTCTTTTTCTCGTTAAAATAAATTCCCCTGGCTTTTTATTAATCCTGTGAACCTGTGAATCCTTTCAATAGAAGAATGTTTATGAAAAATAAAATTTTAATGTTTTGAAAAAAATTTTATGCTGAAAATTTGTGATAACTGTCCAAGCTGAGATATGAAACTAATAATGAAAATGCTTTGTAACGGGGTTAAAATAATTGCAAACCGCAAGGTTCCATGAAGGCGATATTAGGCGAGAGGACACTTATTAATTTTAATGACATTGTTGAACAGTGAGAAATATATGTCCAAGTTGATGAGGTCGAATAGGTATTGACCTGGTAAAACTCGTAGGTTGAACGGTTAGACGGTTTCGAAAGATTGCTCGTAACCTCGTTATTGGCGATCGGGATCAAAAGTATCGGTAAAGTGACTTAGACATAGTCCAAACTCGGTCTCCCGTTCTCCACGCAAGCCGGCAGCGGGCTTGATTACATTAAAGGGAGAACGATCGAAAGAAGAAACCCTAGAGAAAAAAGGGTGAAAGGAAATAAATTTAATTAGAAGTGTACGAAAAAAAGTCAATACCCAGCAGGAATTTGAAGAAATTCCCACCGAGTTACGGATTAGGAAGTTTCTTTCTGAAAAATGATTATTAAATTAAGAGAAGAATTTCTTGCTACAAATCTAAATCGTAAAATTTATTTCAATGTATATACAAACATGCTTTAAGAGGGAGTAGTTTTTCTTTTCTCCTCTCCGATCTTAAGGTGAAGACTCCATTTGGGACGACGAGTTTTGTTGACAAAATGAACGTGCAATGGTTAAGTTTCCGCGGGAGTGAAAACAGCACAATGCTCTTTACGGAAGGCCAGATATAAAGAGTTTCTCCAGCATGTAATTCAGAGTAATGAAGCAGATATGCAAAACTACTTAGGATGTCTCGTTTGGCTCGACCCTCGGAAGCGAGTCAACTCAACCAAAAGCAGGAACGGGGTACCATATAGCCGGAACAGACTAGACTAAAAGAAATGTAATACCCTGCTATTTGCATATTAAATTTCTTCTCTCGTTCGTGAGGCTTTATTCAAATGATTATTCTTTATCATTCTTTTTTAATACTACTTCCGCCAATGGGATCATAACTGTTGTGGATAACAATTTCATCTAAACCAATAAAAATCTACATAAACTATACTGTAGATCATACACTCTATATTG
>CM065461.1:43928782-43986465 GCA_032872475.1 Leptopilina myrica (nomen nudum)
TGCGCCACACTAAAGTTTCGCTTGGCGCAAAATAACATGAATTCACTGCTCGGAAAATTTAAAGTCAACGAGGCGTTATTGTTTTTCGACCATCTTCCACAATTCCTTGACACAATTGCAATAGAAATTTATTTTCAAAAAGGTACACGTTTCAATTTTTACAAAAGTCATAAAAATAGTTTTGTGTCTCATTTCAATCATTTCAGGTGAATTTTTTTTTATTGTTCTTGATTTTTAGCCGCAAACATAGTCTGGAGAGATGGGGGAATTGTTTAAGGTTTAAATAAAGTACGAGACATTTTAATTTAAAAAGTGGAAAATTTTTTTTATGAACAAACACTTATTATCGGTTGACATGTTCTGAACGTTGACCATGAGACTTTCAACGTCCCCAGCGGGAGACTGAGTCTAATCAGGATGAATGGTCTCGCCATTTTCCAACCGACAACTCGTGGGACACCCTGCTCACTTTTCGACCTCGATGTCATCGGTCTTCATTATAAAAGTGAAGCTGATGGAGCTAAATCCCGTTTGACTATCTTTGGCAATTCTCGAGAGTACCTTCGTTGAAATTAGTCCCTTCACCACAGTGATTTCGTTTAATGTTCAAGATATACGCAAGGGTCCTCTTTCTCTCTTACAGTCAAGTTTATTCTAAAAATCGGTTTTTTTTTCTCAACATTTTATTAACTACAGAAAACAAAAGTTCTTTCGCGTCTGCAATCTTGGAGTGTTTTTAAATCTTATCAAGAGTCTCGAGTTTCATGAAAAAAAAAATAATTCTTTGTTTTCTGTTTGTCTTATACCGAAGTAGAATTTTTTTTTGGAAAATAATTATTTATTTAGGTGTTATTGGGGCAAAAATGGTTTTTTCTTTTATTCAATGAATTAAAAACTTTTGGCGCACAACTTAAACACTTGTGAAGTGAAGATCATGGTGAGTAAATATGGTTGAAGTCTATTCGTTTAAAGAAACTTGGCGTCAAGTCGCTTTTGTTAGTTGTTAACAGTGCTTGAAGTTGAATCATTTTATCGCACTACAGCAAAACCAACCCTCTATCTCTTCTCCCTCCTAGCTTTTCTTCTTTCCTACCCTCCTTGCTTCGGAAAGTATCGACTACTTTCAGAACAAATTCTTCTTCCTTTTAAAGAATTGTGCTTTCATTATAAACAATTATTTAATTCTTTTTGAGAGGAATTTTTTTCTATTAAAATCTGTTTGATAAAAGCATTCGAATCTTATTTTATTTCAGGAAGTATGCTTTCGTAATTAAAAACATTGAATTAGAATATAATTACAATAAGAAACGTTTGTCTGATTGTAAATGTGACATGTACATATACTCGACATTATTACACGCTAATTATAAACTTATTAACCGACCATGTGGCATCAGTTGCACTAAAGCCGTCAGCACAAGCTGCCGTTGAACCATAATAAATTGCAATTTCATTTTCGTTGATGGATGAGAGTTGCGAATGTGTATAATTTGTCTCATAATCTCTTGTTTGGCAACGGCTAATGACAATCATCACAACAATTCCCGTTTTTCTAACGGACATCAGTCCCTTAATTATTTTCAAATTCCCTATCTAAAAAGAAATTCCTCAACTGTTTTAAATTTAAGCATAAATTTCGTTCTTTGAGACTACAAGATCAATAAATTTTGCATTTGATTGAAAAACATAAAATTTGATCAAGTAGATTTATTTGATTTGAAAATGTAAATGGTAAACAAGGAAACATACAGCTTACGGGACTAGAACACTGAAGATCCCTGCTAGATGCACAGATAGAAGACTAGACATCAGAAGGGGCTTCAGAGTATTATGCTAATCTCGTTAAACAGAGAACAGGTCAGACAGTAGCAGACCTATCTTATTAAGATAATAACATTGAAAGGGTTATAGACACCTGACTCAGATCCAGGTGTAAAAACGTTAAACAATTTTTTTTTGGTTTCGAATTACAATCCTTTATTTCATAACAATGTCGATTCAATTATCCGACAATTATTTCACGTGTATTTGTTAAAACAATTTATCACTAATATGAATGCTGAGGGATTATATAGGTACGCTTATGGAAAATATATTACCAAAGCCAGAAGTATTTTAAATTCACAAATTATTGTTTAAATTGGATAACACAAAAATAGCCTTTAAATCGATAATTTTAATAATTCACATTATTAATGGTTCAAATAAGTTTTCATTGATTTCTTTTTCCAATGGTTTTTTTTATATTGATGTATAGTTGAATTCACAGCAATCTAAAATCTCTTTGAAGGTACACTAGGATGGAGAATGTTTCCTGTTCGCAAAAGAATAATCTAGAAAAATTGAAACATGTCCCATTTGATTCTGTTAATTCAAAAGCGGCTAGAAAATATAAAATATTAAACCTTAAGCTCCTCGTCTTCCATTGTACTTTTAATCTTTTATGCACATAGGCTTAGATTATTACTTATTACTCTCACCTTACTGTTAAAAAGAATTAGTTTCAGTGGGTAGGAGCATATGCAAAATTGTTCTCGCGGTTTTCAACGGATTATGCTAATGAAGCACTTCTCAGCTCAAGAAACTTTTCCAGCGCCAAATGCCTTTTGGTATGCTAGAATTTCACTCTTAAAATTTTCCCTTCTAACTTTAATGTACATGTAATGGAAATTTTTTTGTCTTTTCGTAAGGGGACTATATTAATTCTAAAGTATGGTTACCAAGTTGTAACTATTTCGAAAATAAAATATTCATGTTTCACTCGCAGAATGTCGAATCAACGATTTTGCGTATTTTTATTATTTAAAAAATTATTTAAAAACAAATCCCTTTTTTGAAACATATATACCCAGGAGGAGAAACAAGAATTATTTTTACAATTTTTTGTTAAGTGAAACTTTTTGAAATATTGGATTGTAAATATTTTTGAATTTTGAAAGTATACACACTCAGAAGTACATTCAATTTTTGTTATTTAAAACGATACATTGTTGGGTTTGTGGCAAAAGAAAAACCAAAAAACAGATTTGGCTTTTGTTGAAAAATCATTTGAAATAAAAAGTAAAAGTTTCTTAAAATAAATACAATGGTCATGGTTTTTAAATACAAGTTATTGGAAAATTAATTCTAAAGCTCAAACATCCATCTAAAAAGACTAAATAGTGACTAGAATATCCTGTGTACTGAATCTAGCAAAGATATTTTTATAATTTAAATAATTATAGCTCATAATAACAGCAGAATACTTTGAAGTATTTTAATATTTGCATGATGAAGTATTCAACAAGAATTAACAGAACGCGATGAATAAAATGTGAAGAAGAAAAAAAGCGAAAGAAGCAACAGAAAAGCCTCCGAACCTGTCGACCTCTAAGGAGTGATAAAAGAAAAAAAGAAAAAGATCATAAGATTGGAATGAAGCGGATGGGAACCAGGTGTGGCAAGATTGCTGCCTGGCAGCCGTTTTCCGCCTTGCCCAATGAGGAATTTGCCTCATGATCGATAACCAACTGTGAGTCTCGTCGCGTCTCGGGCGCCACTACGGAAACGAACGAACTCGAAATTACTCAATCGATTGGTCTTTGTTCAAAAGCTCTGCATAAAAAATTGTTTCTTCTTGTTTTTATGGTAAAATTTCCATTGATTGGCAAGACAACATTCGATTTATTAAACTGTTTTTGAGAGATTTTGACTATATAAGCCAAATCCTCCCCACTGGTTCCTCTTTGAAATCCGTTTGACGTCAATAAGGAGGTTCAAGTTCTATTGAAACTTGGAAACAAGCAACCTCGAATGCTTTCAAAAGGATAATCGAAGTGAACAATGGCTTTCCCCAAAAGGGAGCAGCAACTTTGTTATCTAATTATTGTAAGACTCACTTAGTTATTAGAAATTAGGAATAGGGAAATTGAATGTAAGATGTAAGCACCATGATACGAAGCAGTTTAAGTAGAGGGAAAGTTATCAGAAAGTTTAAACAGAGTGCAAACTTTTATCTTTGTTGTTGTTTAGATATGGTTGTTCTGATTTATATTACAAATTAGATGATCTGTCTTTTAATTGGGGACTAGTCTGTTTAGTGAAGAATTGAAAGATAGAAAGAGATGTTTGCTGCAGGGTTTCGCGAGGTGACATTAATTAATAGAGGCGTCTTTCTCTTTTGCATAGAATTGAATATATATCATTGCAGATTGTATATTAAATACTATGAGCTTTGAGGCTTGAAGGTCTTCGCTCTAGTTCTTTAGCAGTAGGATTAAGTAAAACGGCGTTGCTATTGCAGACGCAACAGGTGACGCGCTATGTAATTTTTTAAAAGGAGTTATTAAGCACCTCTCTGGCCGTGTGGATATATAAGTGACTTTTGAAGGCTCACGTAGAGGCTTTGCTTATCATCTCCAAAATGCACCGATTTTAACACATTTTATTAATGGGAAAGGGGAAACTAAATTTCATCAAAGAGACGATTTTAGTGAAGGTTCTATAAACATTTCTTTCTGTATTATTGGTCCATCTAATCATTCAGCTCCTGCTCTAAATTCTTTTTATCTCTTAAAGCATCGACACTACAATGCTGCCTAGACAAATTCTTAGGACTACTAATTTTTCTATTTTTTCAAGAGCGACGAATTTTGTTAAACTCCGAAAGCTTAAAGGAAAACTCGGTTTTGGAAATGGAAAGAAAGTATATAAGGTGAATGCCCGTGGGATAATCTATTAATGGCGGAAGTCGTCCAGGTGTGCTTAGAATGCATGCGACTTAGCGTACTTCAGAGATTGCATTTGGCTGCCTGCCAACCTAACTAAGTGGTCCACGTTTTCTACATTGAAGCCTTATGTAAGCATTACTTATTTCTTTGACAACCACACAATACAAAATCTTTAGAAATCCTAGAAACTAACAATACACAACATGATGAAATTAAAACCATTCTAGATACATTTAAGGACTTTACCAAATTCCCTTAATACTAAATGTTCCAAGTTCAGAACTATTCAAAATCCATCAAATTAGTTTTCATTTAATTCCAATCATTATCAATTTTCTATTTGAAAGCAACTTCACGAACTTTTCCAAATTCCATTAATAATTAATTTAATTTATTACTCGTACTATTCTAAACTGTAATTTCAACAAATGCAACTAATTTTCAGGGAATTACCGAAATTGTCATTGAGCATGCTTTAAGGGTTGTTTACCTCGATAGAAAATGGTATTCGTATCTGCTCGCTAATTGGACTTGAAATTGAGAACGAGCCAATCCCAGTGTGTATCTTGGTGCGAGGAACGCGTAATACTCTCCTGTACGAATTTAATACTGTCGAGAGAGAAAGAGGGAGAGAGGAGAGTACAAGCACAACTCCCTACCTGAGACTTCATACCCGAGTAGTTTAGGAGCAATAAATTACGTATAAAATTAACGTAAACGTTGAGAACTGAGGGTAGCAAAGTTCACGTTTATGAGTCTGCATCATAATATTGGACCGTGTAATTTGTATCGTTACTCGAAAATACAATTGTAATCACTACTGCTAATTAGAATCTGAATCTAAATGTGTACAATTGTACAAATATCCATGTTGTTAGAATAGGGATGGCTGATATGGAATGTATAGACAAAGGAGAAATGTGGAAGAGAGAAATTGTGTATGATGTAGAGCAAATTCAGAAACCTGGAAAACGTATTGTTACATGTATAATAATGCTATAGAAATTCTTCCGTCTAATATTTAAATAAGAAATAATTAGACTAATGTGTGCCTTTATATTTATAGTCTCGCTTGCTGTTGACTAACGTTGAAACGGAATCCTTACGAGTAATAATGTATTATTATCGGTTGCGTTGCCATTAAGATTCGCTTCAGATGTCATTGTTGTTGTTGTTGTGTTTCCATTAGAGAGCAGAATAGGCCATTCGTAAGAGATTACAACGTTTGAATTTCGCATATTAGTTTGCTGTTTGCAATTCTATCTTTACTTTGTGTTTGCACGATTCGATCTTGAACGGAATTTATCAAGGATTTCAGCATGATTGAAGAAAGGCAAAGTATTGCAATCAAAACATGAATTTTCATTTTGCACAAAATTGAACTTGAACTTTGAAGGCTTCAGTGAATGCATTAATAAATGTCAAATTTAAAATGAGTCTGCGTTAAATTAGAGCAGATTTGCAGAAAACCCCTCATCGTTTAGGATGACTGGTCGAATACAACGAGATGACGAACGACGAGGATTAAAGCAGGGTGACGTTATATGAGATTCGAGAATCGTGGCGTCTCCATTATTTCGCTCAATGACGCGTCAAACGCAATCAGAGTGGAGATTGCCTCGACGAGTCCCAGGGTTTTCGCACTTCCTATAACGATATCCTTCGATAATCCAACCAATTATTGCAGATCGCTTGAAAGCCATGAGGTATAGAAGACTGAGTCTGAAGCATCATTTCCGGTTTGTTGACTTCGTCCTGGGGACTCTTGACTATGTAACCTCACTTCTATTGGTTTCCTGTCGTACAAGAATGTATATATACATCATCGCTCGGTTATAAACTCAAGTTAATTAATTTGTTTTAATTATGAAATGATGTAATGGAAATGTCGACAAGTGTTTGTAATCAGTTGAGCGAAAACAATATTTGATACACTTCATGGTGTGTAGACGATCTCTGTCTAACATTTCTAGTCCTTTTTTCAAAACACATTCTAAGATGTGTTCTACAATTTTTATCTTATTTTGAAGAGTTTTTTTTTGGAATTTTCATCTGTTTTCGGATAATGGCTCTCATCAAGCGGAATAACTGTTTTGTGACTGAGTGTCGTAAAACAAGGGGATATTAAAGCATTATTAATATTCTATGACTTTAGTTGGAAACATAAAATGAGTTTTATGACTTTTCCTCATATTTCATTAAATATATTTTGATATAGGTAAGAGGGGGGGTTATTGTAATTAGAAACGTCGATCGATAAGAAGGAGTGTCAAAATTATTTTTGCTCATCTACATCGTTTTGAATTAAACAGTAGAGTTTAAATAGCAAAGTCAACTTTACCAGGTGGATTTTAATAGCACCTAAAATAACCTTGAGGACGTAGCCGATCTCGTCAAGAGCAATGGAAGTTAAAATCAAATTTTGCTCAATTCACTCTCTGACTCGAAACTAGTAACTAGATTACGGAATAGAATTGTATTAACGATCTGCAGCCATTTTTTTTCTGAAGATGCCTCAAGACCGAACCATTCGATGGCGAGCGTCTAATTAAATTCGAACCCTACGTCTAGTCGTATAATTAAAAGAAACTTTTCTGATTTCGTCTCGTGATTAAATTGAGTATTAAAATAGTATTGATATTTGAATATTTAATTCAATTATTATAAAGTAATAAATTCACAAAACTATTATCAAAGTTTGTTTATTCGTGGCTGTAATTTGTTAGTGCAGAGACACAAATAAGATATCACTTCTAAACTATAGGAGTTAATAGATTGATGGAGAAATCTAGATCTACTTAGAGAAATGGTATCGAATTTGCATAGTGAGTTCTGGGATTGCAGTGTACACGAGTATATCATGAATAGTAACGAGAGCATTCTGGGTATATCCGGTTGGTGGAGAAATGCAGTCTTCAAAAGGTGCTGTGCAAGCTTTGAATCGTTCTGCCAAAAGCGAATTGTACAATAAGAGAATTATATTTCCAGGTAGGCGCCTAAATTAATTTCACTCTCTCACCCAACAAAGCAGACATTAGTGTAATAATAATTTTAAACGTTAATATTCGCATTACGAGCTCTATGCCTGTGTACACATTGTAAGTTTTTCTTGTTCCATTAATTCGAAAGTTGTAATGTACAATTATTATTTCTATTTTCACATTATTGCAATATGTCTAGCCATATCTTGAGATTCCTATTTTCATCGGAGTGAGTATGGAAATACCTGGTCCAGTTATTCAATATCATCCACGTTCACTCGACTGGTCATCATCTATTCAAAGTCAGCCAGCGTCATGATATCTATACCAGAATATCATGGTCGTGCTGTAATTATTGATAATCATTCAGGTGTTAAGTCTGTTAATCCTCCTATCCCAATTGTCCAGAAATTTCACCAAAATTCTACTGACACAATGCAATTTTAAATTCAAATATTTCATCACACTTTTTCATTTCTCTCTTATCTATTTCAAAAAGAGCTTCTAGTCATATTTTTTTCTTAATAATTGAAAAACACCATTCCTCCCTAAATGATAAGTTGAGAAATTTCTATTCTTCTTTCGGCTATTAAATCCACTTCTCGTAAACGAACATCATTAAGAAATTCACAGGTTACGAACCTGAAAACTAATTACTCCTATCGCTAAAATGAGAACATTAAGTTTAAGGAATTGCTTCTGAAGTTATGGTTATATTAATTGGAAATATTTCAAAAGGTATGTTCAGTAGGATGGAGTATATATATAAAAGAGCAAACGTGTATCGATTTCAAAGAAATGCCTCGAGTTCGTGTTATATCGGCAAAATTGAGAATGTCCCGCAATATTAATAAGTTATATTGAACCAAAAGGTCCGCATGTATGATAAATGAACTCCAATGGTCAGTGCAATTGAAGCCTGCCTTTTATGAATGTTCGACATTTTTCTCTTAAGAGTCGATTTCAGTTTGTTACATATTGAACATAACAAAATAATTAAAGTAGAAAAAGGTGATGCTTTTTATTTCTTGCTATACAAAAACAAGGAAGTAATTTACTACCGACATTCATTTGAAAAGAATTTCCTCTCTCGCTAAGATAGAATGGAAATTTCACCTTCGTACTTTTTCTTCAGTCATTAAGTGTTCTGGAGTTCGAATACGCATTAATCGTCGATTACTTAGTGGGGAACCCTTCAAGAACATGGAAGATTCCAAATATTTTCTCGTAACTCTAATCCACTTTTTTCTTCTTCCACTACTATTTTTTCCCTCGACAAGTGGCAGGCGATAATTAAATGGACCTTAATGGAAAACTTACTTTATTTTAGTCGCAAGTTCTTGGGATCAGTTCGGACAGGTGAACTTTACACTTTCTTTTTAGAAATACTTCAAACAATTGATGTGGTAAGAAGTTTTGATGGACAAATCGTCGACATTTATATTATATTAATTTTTTTTTTAATTTTGATGAAGGAGAGTTTAAAGATGAAAAATATGTTTTCAAGAATATGTCTCTTCCTTTTTTTTCCTTTTCTTAAATGGTTGATGTTCATTCGAATGAAAAAGTTGGGTAAGAAATTTTAACATAGTTATGACCATTTCACTTCCATTGTCTGGAAAATATGCTCCCTAAGTTAATATTGGAATCTCTCCAAGTATTTCACAATTCAAATGGCATTCCTGACTCGTGGCCTTTTCTCCTAATATCAAAATTGTTTTGCATATCTCTAATTGCGCTTTCATTTTATGCGAAAGCAAGAGAGTTCTAATGAATTGGTCCATTAGGGCATAGAACGCGTTCTCTTCTTAATCTCAAGATATGACACGATATCGTGACAGACATTGAAATTTTTACTTGTAGCTAAAAATGACTTTCTTCGTTGATAAAACCATGAGTTGTAAAATTCTTTTTCTAAACTAAGAAATAAGTAATTGGAAAGAGTCGATTAGAAAGGAAATTAAGATAATGGTGTAATAATAATTCTCGATTGGAAATTAGAAGATCGAAGGTACGTGTATTTTCACTACGTTGGCCTTAGTGGCGAACCATGTTCATGTTTACAATTTTACGACTATGTTCATCTATAAACCTTATAAGGCTTACTTTTTAACGACCAATAACATGCAATAAATGTCTTTCTAAAAATTTTGTTATTGCTGCGTTGTATTCCGAGCAAAACAGATCATAATTTTTTTTTGAAAGGGAAAAGCTTTTGAAAATCTCAAGCCTAACGTATAATGAAAGAGTAAATAGAAATAAAAGTAATGAATTTGGAAGGAGGTCGAAATTGTCATCAATTTCTAAGTATATTCACATTTGATTTCGTATTTTAGGGATATATTCAGAAGGCTAACTCTGGTTGAATGGATTCTATCAGAGTTGTGGCCAGATCTGAGTATATATCGGTTGTCAAGTTACCAACGTTTCCTTAGGGACACGTCAAATGTACAGAGAACATCGACGAACCATCCAACCCAGAAACTCACTGTCTCTAAGCTCCCTCAGGAGTCAGTGATAAAAACTCGTAAGAGTCAGCATTCGACAATGAAGATGTCTTTAGTTTTTACTTTTTTTCGATAAAACAAATAGAATAGCCACTTAAGTTTCTTGAAGCCACTTTCAAAAGTTATTCGTCAAACAAATGACACAGTTTTCAAAGCTTTAAATTGTTTCACTTATTTTACCGATGTCTAATTAGTATATTTTAACGAAATACTTAAATTATTTTTACGAATAGTTCTACGAAAGAATTAGCACAACAGTTTCCTTCCATCGTTTACCTTTCTATCACAATGTTGGCACAAATTATTTCTCCCTAATATTTTTCTGTACTAGTGCAACATTATTAAGATAATGCTAATTTTATTCTAAACTCGGTTTTTAATCTATTAATTTTTTTGAAAGCAATACTAAAAATAAAAAATAGAGAAAATAGCTTTATAAAAACTGCATAAATAAAAGTTTGAAATATTCTTTAGATAATTATATATGAAAATCAGCATTCGATGTTCCAAATAATCAATAATTTGATTAAAACTTTTCGAATGGTATTATTTCAAATTACGATTTAAACTGTAATTCATAACATATATTGAGTTTGTTTGATGAGGTAAACTAATGTTAGAGTCTGAAACTTGACTGGCATAAAGGGCAACTAATTAATGTAACCATTAATACTATTAAAGTAAAATCCGATTATTGCTATTCAATGTAAAATTCAATTAAATGAACTGAATGTAGAGATGATTTGAATCAATTTTACTTTTTTAAATAAAAATTCTATTTGTGATAGTTTTCGATAGTGGTTCCAAAAATAGTATTAAAACTACAGATCCTTATAGTTCTAAATCAGACATATATTATAAGGTAATAGAAATCTCGTTAGTCTGACTAAAACCGAACTTTACTACTTGATTTGCTTTTGTTTCTTGCTTTGTAAGTAGTGAAAACGATTTTCGTCAGACGTATTTTTTAATTATTTTAATTAAAACCTTTACATTCATCATTAGTGGTAAAATACGATTTTTGTCATGTGAAATATCAAATAACTTTAAATTAAATTTTTTTATTAAGAGTGAAAAACACAAAACACTTCTAGACTAGACTTATTAAAATTATAAAAATTCTTAGTCTGACTAAAACTAATTTTTACTACTTGATTTGCTTTTATTTTTTCGTTAGTCAGGGCTCGGATTATGCGACTTTTTCGACTTTTTTCGACTTTTCTAAGGAAATGTGACTTTTTCGAGATTTCTTTTAGTAAAATGCGACTGAAATTTTTGAAATTTTCAGAAAATTAAAGTAAAAGGAAAAATTTTTAGTCAAAAAAATATTCTGTGAAGCTTATTTACAGGTTTCTTTCAAAATTTTTCAAAAAAACATCAATAACTTCTTATTTAAATAAATATTTAATTATTATTTTTCCATAAGAACTAAAATTCTTTAAAAAATTCAAATTCAAACCTTTTTGAAATTAAACTTCTTATAAAAAATTGTTATAAAACATGAAGAAATCGATCACTTTGAATTTCTGCGAAGAAATTTATTACTTTTGAAAATAAATGAATTTCTAGTATGAATTTTATTATTTATAAAGATAATTACAAATATACAGAAATAAATAAATAAATAAATGAAATGCTGACAGAGAATAATTAAATTTTTTAAAAAATGATTAAAAGTAATTGCATTTTGAAGAAGAATTTCGATATTTATAAAGATAATTGAAATTTTTAACAGATTTTTTTTTAAATGTTTAAAAGTAATTGAATTTTGAAGATGAATTTTGATATTTATAAATATAATTGAAATTTTGAGAATTTAAAAAGAAATTTAGAAAATAATTGAATTTCTGCGCTGCATTTTCTTATTTTTTAAGATAATTAAATTTTGCAAAGAATTTTATCAGAACTTTTAAAAATAATTAAATTTGCATGATGAATTTTATTTATAAAATTTTGACGAGAAATTTTAAAAAAAATTTTGAATGTGATTGAATTTTTGCAAAGCATTTAATCATTTTTGAAAATGAATGAATTTTAGAGAAGAATTTTACTATTTATAAAGATAATTGAAATTATGACAGGCATTTTATTAAATTTTTTTTAAATAATTGAAATTTTGAAAAGATTAAAAAAAATGGTAAAAATTCCTAATTAAAATTTTGCCATGCATTTTATTAAATTTTATTAAATATTATTCCAGATTGTTTGATGTTAAAGTATGTGTTTGCGAGAAATGTGATTTTTTTTAATTTTGACAATTTCGTATATCCTTTTTGACGTTTTTTTCCCTAAAATTTAATTCGACTTTTTTGGAAATTTTATGCGACTTTTCGTGACTTTTGTTGTGAATTTATGCGACTAAAGCGACTTTTTTGAGTCTTAAAGACGATCCGAGCCCTGGTTAGTGGTAAATTACGATTGTAGTCAGTCCTTTAAATTATTTTCAAATTTGTTTAGTAAACGTGAAATAAATTATTCTATAATTTTGCTTTTTTAAACTACAGTTTGTATGCTGATAAGGGAAGTTTCCAAGGTAACGATCATCGAAATATATAAATGATATACGGTTTAAATGGACTATCGAAATAGAGATTACCGCAGTGCAATGCTTCGCATGAATGAGCCTTCTGGAGGGAGTTACACGAAAATGATATTCTCACATCATTAGCATGATCATCAACCTATATGAATCAATCAGATTTGCCTAAAACTTTGTAGTAAAATATTTGAGGTCCGCTTTCTATTGTGGCCTTAAAACGTTTCTCTGCCATAAAAGTTGCCACTTTTTATGAATTCAACGACAATGACTATATTTTCAAAAGGAGAAAAAAATGGCAATTTGGTAAAATTTCGAAAAGCACCTTTCTTCTCATGCATGTACTATAATTTTCGAAGATAAAGTGTCTCGTCCTAGTTATATCCAATTTTAAAGCACCTCAAAGGAATAGCTGGAGATGATCCAAGGGAGCTGCAAATTTCTCACGTCGCTTAGACTTACGGTTAACAGAACGAATGAGAAGAGAATAAGAATGGGATGGAAAAAAAGAGAAGAAAGAAAATGGTTGAGAAATAAAAAAAGTGAACGAAGACGAAGGGTTTGTGGCCGCAAATTCTCCGTGAAGTCAGCGGCCGGCCGCACGGTAATTCCTTTTCAACCCGAAAACTATAAGAAAGTAAAAACAACGATTAAGGCTTTTAGCCGAAGCTAGTTCGAGTTGCCCGTATGTTCTTCTTTTTTTTCCCCCAACTCCCTCAAATGTCTCCCACGTACGTGTAAAGAAAAGAGAAAAAGAGGGGATAGAAAGTGAACATTGGATGTCGTTGGAAAGAAACCGTTCGTGGTTTCTACCCTGCTGAGCAGCTTTCCCATGGCTGCGGTTTTCTCCAGGCCATAAATACTAACACCACACTGGATAAAAAAGATGGAAAATACTTTCAACGAGAGAAACACGAGGAGAGAGTGCTTTTTCTTTTGGGGCGTTTTTGCGCTCGAAAAATAGAGTTTCATGGGCTGCGAAACCGGCACGGTGTACGAGTTCACGAAGGACCTTTCGCTAATTACGTTTGTCTGACCTTTTCCTGTCAGAATTAGACAAATTGATTAATCAAATATTCTCTTATGTGTACATTTTCTACATTTAACATACGAAAGGAGTAATTGCCCAAAGAACTAAATTGAGGGGGAATAATGAAGTTATTTTTAATTCTATCCTCCATACTGTGCTAACAATGAAGGGAAAATTCGGTTTAGAGTAATGAGGGTACAAACCTTTATTATTACTAATTTACTATTAAGGAGCAAATGGTTCTCTTTATGTGACCGTTGGTTGCTTTTGCTAAACCCAATTTTTTCTTGTATTCGAGAATTTTTGTTTAGATTTTTATTGCACTGATACCGCATGATGATCAGTCCGGGAAAACGTGTGCGAGTCTGACTACAGAACGAGGCAATCAACTCAAGCAGGAGAGTAGAAACTGTGCGAGAGTCAACGTCAATCCACAAAACATTACATATCTGGTGTAGGCAGCACGACATTCGCCTTTCATTTCCTACAAGAATAGAAATACAAGTACGTACACGAGTAAAGCACGCTCCACACAAACTCCCTTTGTTCCCGCAAATAGGATTGTCTTCTGAGTCTTTATCCGATAAGGTCTCTCTCCTCTCAGTCGTCATGCGATATGCGATATACAGGGAGAGTTCGCTAGCCGCGACCGACATAGCGCTTGGGAAAATGGAAGAAACTGAACTTTTAATTAAAGGCCATTCAATTACACGAGCTGCTCTCTATCTGGCTGCTTGTCAGCCCGGCGTTTCCATCGACCTCCACACACAAAATGCGGTTGTCTCCGTTCTTCCTCCTCGAGACCGACCTATTTCAATCCCTTGGCGATTTAGTGCTTCTCGTCCAGATTTTACGACCTGAACTCTGGGGTTCAGCAAAAGGAGGATGGATTACTGTATTCCGTCTTGCAGACACTGATTAGGTAAATAGCCCAAGACATTCGTCACCGCCTTCATGAATCTTGCGTTTCAGGTATATATACGTTCTAACGCATCCGTCCCTTGGAATCTGTCAAACAAACTTCTTTGATAATGACTTTGACGGCAGCACAATCGTTAAGCTCGCCTCAACCAGCAAAGCCTTCTCATTTACTAAATAATAGAAATACTCATAATAAATTTCATTTCAGACAGATTTTATCGGTGGATTTTCTTTCTGGTTCAAATTAAATATTCCATTCAATCCATTAACAATTTTAATTCACAGAATTGTATTTTTCTTATTTCAACATTATAACCCTAAAATAACTCTTTCAAAAGAAATGAAAGAGCTTTATTTACTTTTTCACGAAAGTAATTCATTTATTTTCTACACTGTAAAAAATTTCAGGAATTTAATTTAATAATTTGTTATTTTTACCGTGTCAATTTCAACTCCCTTTGTTTTAATTCTCAAATAAGTGCGACTTTTGTAGAATTCACTGGGGAATTAAAATTTAACTACCTTTTTACAGTGTACAATTTTCAACTAAACATTATCCCCAAATTAATTATTTTATATAATTTTCCAAAGTTCTTCGAGAATAAAATTATTTAAATACGAAATAAAATTGATTACTGTGAAAAAAATTTTTTTACATATATATTTAGAAAAGGAAAAAAACATTATTTAGGAATATTAGAATTTACAGAAATTGAAAAAAGAATTATTAAGGATTTGAAGAATTAAAATTAAAATTATTTAAATATTTGAAAAATTAAAAATAAAATTATTTTAAATTAGAAAAAGTAAAATTAATTAAAATTTCAGAAAGGGAAATAAAATTAATTAATAATCAAAAAATGAAATTAAAATTTAAAAAAAATAAAAATATATAAAGGAAAACAATTTTTTTTTTAATTTTTAGAAAAAAAATTAGTAAAAATTTTGTATTTTAATTTAAAAAATTAAAATTCTTTTTTAAACTTACACAGGATGTCATCTTTGCGCACATAGAAAATATTAAAAAATATCCAAATTTATTATAAAGAAATCCAAATTTTGTCTACGTATTGCGTGTAATGAAGGGGCCAATAGAAATGACGTAGAGAGAATTTTTTATTTCAAAAAATACAAAAAAAATTTTCTTCTTCAAATTTTCAGAAAATTGTATAAATTTAACTAATAATTACTTATAATTATTAATTATTCAATTAAAAAAAAAACATTATTGCCTCAGTAACTGACTTTTTACTTTCAAATTAGCTATTTTTACACCATTAAAATGTAAAGATCGTTAAATCCTTCATTTTCAACAAAAGTAATAATGTTCGACAAATATTAAATTAAAATTAATTTCAACTCTGCGAAATGAAATTAATGAGTTTAAAGTAACGTATAAAGCTAATTTTTATTTTTGCAGTATTTTCGTTCAGAGTACAAATTCAAGAAAAGGAAGAACGAAGCCATAACATATTCATTTTATTGAATTTGCAGAATTTACATTATTTATAGAAATTGACTTGGAGGAATTAAGATCAGATATGAAAAAAAAATTAAATAAGTAATTAATTAAAAAAATGCAGTATATATTTTATTAAACGATATCAAGAGAGTTGAGCATAACATATATTAATTTTAACTGTTAAAGTTTTCTTCGTGTGAAGATAAATTATCTGAACTCGGAATATTTGTACCGGCTAACAAAATATCGAGTGACCTAATAAAATGAAAAGTTTTAATTGAAATACGCAAACTATAATAATCTGAGAAGTTTCGGGGTTGTTGACTGTGTCATTAACTGGAAATTGGCTGCGGATGGGTGTAAATATTAAGACGGCATTGCGGCCTAGATTTTGAAAAAAAAGTAAACAATTGGGGGGATATACAATTACATCGTCGTGGTATCTATTGATCGAAGGGTATTATATGCGGCCGAACGCGCTTAACGTTCAGTCCTGTCACTATTATGTGCTTGGTGTTTCACTGGTTATATCACGATTATCTCGCTCATCTACACTGCTGAACAATCGTCTGACAGAGAAAGGCAGGATGAGTTTCTATTGTTAGGTGAAGCGTTGACAGCGCGTAGGTCTCTGTTGTAGGGAATCCTGAATAAATCCTGCCATGGTTTACGGTAGAACCTCGATAAGTGGACCGATCGAGAACGTATTTATCACGCGGCTAACATGAATCCAATCAATTACGGCCAGACAAATCCTTTGATTCCCAACGCTCGTTTACATCACCGAACGTGAATTGTGTGTCACGTACAAAATATCGTTATTTTTTCTCTATTTTACAAGTTGAAAAACTTTCAGCCTCGCTTTTAGTGAAACCTCTTCCTCAATTAATAAATGCGTGGCAATCAATATTTACATGAACCTGATGGATGAAATTTTAAACAACTTTTCATCTACCCAGCACAATTTGTGTCTTTCTTTTAATTATATTTCCCTGCAATAATTTACATTTATTTGTTTTAATGGAAATTTCACTGAAAATTTCGTCAGTAAATATCAAGAAGAATTCACAAAAAGTATATTATTATTTCTAATATCGAAACATTATAAAACAGTTGGCAAATAAACTTCCACCTACTAAAAAATTCATTAAATCAATTATCAATTATTTTTAATAATTTCAAATTTTTTACTAAAATTTCGCCGATTGTTCCTTTCGAATAATATTAATTACTTTGAATTTAATTTATAATAATAATTAATACATTATAATGTATTTAAATTTAATTTGTATTGATTTATAATAATGTATATTTATATTTATATATTCACATTTTCATAAATAATATATTATTGAAAATAATTTTCACTATTTGTATTTGATGGCATAATTTCATTCGAAATTTTAGACGTAATTATTCGACATATGTAATAAAATAAACATCATTAGTAGTTTTTTTGACTAAAGAGTGAAGTTTAAAAGAAAAAAGTATTTTTGGAGAGTCCAAAAATAATGAAGCACTTTGCCTTAAAATAAAAGACAAATGTTAAATGTCAAAAATTTTAAGAATTAATCATAAAATCCAATATTCAAGAAAAACTCATAAAGTACAAAAAAAATATATAAAACGATAGTATAAAATATTGATTTTCAATGAACGACACTAAGAATCGAATTATATCTCTCTAAATTTGAATTAGTAAAAATGCTTACTAATTTGAATCAGTGACTGACTTTTTGCTTTCGAATTAGTAAAATTTACTAATAAATAGTAATTTCTAGTAATTTATTAGTAAATTTTACTAATTCAAAAGCAAAAAATCAGTCACTAATTCAAATTCAGAGAGCAGACTACAAATTTATTATTTCGAAATCTTTCGACATATAAAATTGTAAATTAATTATTTAATTAATAATTCATTAAAAAATAATTTTAAAAAGTGTCTTTTTTTGAAAAACAGTGACTTGAATCATATATACACACAGTGACTTTTCTTTTTTGCTTCATGATGAAAGTTGTTTTAAGAAGTTAACTCTCATATTGCTGAAGGAAGACGGGAACATTTTCTGCTATATTGTGTAACCGCTGAGGATCATAAATTAAATATGATTTCATGACAGGTGCAAGGGGAGTTTGATCCCATAGGAACGACACGATGTTTTTTTCTTCTTCAAAGAACTGTAGCTACCTAGTCAATAATTTTTTAGCTTTCTCTCAACCTCTTGCGCTCTACATTTTCAAGTAGGGTTGCGTAAATGTTATTCATCCCTTGTGTCATTCAAACGTTATTTCGTTTTAATTTTTTTTATTGACCCAAATAGAAAATAAAAAAAAACTCCACAAACTCTCTATAAAGTTTACATCAAATACTAAAATTTAAAGAAGACTAGCATCGATAAAAATTGCAAGACATTTTAATAAGACTTAATTAAAATATTATTCTTTAAATATTGTACGTTTGCACATTTAGAGAAACGATTTAGCTTAAATCTCCATTGCGGAAATAGAAACAGAGTTTAGAAAAAAAGTTCCTGCACATAATGGTCATCCGTTCAAACGTTTCTTTTTGAGAAAAAATATTGAAGCACTTTGTCTGATGAAAATTTGATACTAGGTAATTACTTTATCTGCGCAAAGTTTAAAAAGTTGACCTATGTGATGGATCAGCAACTTTGTTTTTAACTCGAAACAGTATAGTAATTAAAGCAAGTATTTTTTTTTGTTTTCATTAAACTAATTTCAATATTTCCTCTTAATAATTGCACATATGGAATAAATATGTTGTTTTCTATATTTGATAACCCTATAAACAGTTTATTGATCCAGTGACATGCAGGGACGAAAATTGGAATAAGAAATCCAATATTTGAAGTGATGTGGGATTGGTCGGTGGAACATAATATTATTATTAGCAATGTTTTCAAAATAAAGCGAGTTTGACTAAATCGAACGTGCTATTGGTTTCCACATAATGCACGTTGGTAAATAAATATGCATTCGTAATAAATTTGTTTTCAATTTAAAATAACATCCATTACACATTTACAATTTAATATGTTTAGACTTAATTGTAAATTATATTGAAATCTATTGTTTTGAATTTATTGTTATTAGTTATAATATATTTAGCTGGTTTATTTCAAATATAGGCTAAATTCCTATTTTTAAAATTAGAGACATTGTTCTATTTTGGAAATACTTTTGATTACTGTTGTTAATGACATAACTCAAATTTATTTACTCGATTTGTATTGTATTGTGTTTATTTTACATAATTTATTTGGTAGTGCATTAATTTTTGTTGATTCATAATTAGTTGTATGGTGAGAATTCTTTTTTTTAGTAAATCTATGATTATTTCTTTCCTCTACTATTTCGATTTCCATGAGGTGAAATCGAAGGCAAACAAGGTTCATAGGACGCAATACGGCGTGTTACAATTTTCGGGGTAAAGTTTCGCGGCTGCGAGTCAGAATGGCTGCTGGGGAGGTGAAGGGAGAATGGCAAGAGGGGAACTTGGGGGTGCACATGCGCGAGCCTAGGGTGTATCTCCTGTTTCCCCTTTTGCGTTGTTCCCACTCTGCATTTTGTTATCCCTGCTCTTTTCACCCCACATCCCTCGTCCAAAAGCAGTTTCAGTCACCGGGCCGATCCGCAGGCAGCGGATCTTTCTACGTTTCCTCCGGAGTGCTTTAGTTTTTCATACCTCAAAAAGAGGCGTGTGATAATTGTATCACAAAATTTCTTTAAAAAGATAAATAATTATTGCCTGCTCCAATGAATCTTGTTGTTCAGTATGTAATGAAAAAAATTTAAATACAAAGGTTCTGTGGAAGGAAAGCTGTGTTGTTACACCAAACACGAGAATGACCACATGTGTTCCCTTCCAGATTTCACCAGAAATTAATGTTTACTAAATTGGTAATTGTTCTCATTTTTCCTCAACCAATTTGCCTTAACAGTGATCAGTTGACGTTCAAAGTGATTAGTGAAAAGTGTCAAGTGATTAATTCTTGGAATGAGTCATTCGTGGATCACAACTGAGGCACATGTTTCATATTATCAGAATTGATACATATCAGCTTAATGCTCGCACTGTTGCCAGTGTTCCTATCTCCTGTGACATCTGGAGGAATTATGAAGGCAAGGTAACATTTTCCAAACCTTAGAATCAATGATTTTTGTTACTCCTCAGTAGTTGGGGAATTTATATTATTAAGATTAAAATGTTCCAGCTAATTAAATAAATGTAAATTTTCACTTTTCCAAGAGTTTTTATGATCAATTTATAAAAAAAGAGTGTCAAACTGAAATTAATAATCGAAGTGGGATCGATGAACCGGAACTCGATTTTGAAGCAAACTGGTATTGAACCAAATGCAATCAAGCATTGACCTCGTGTGTTTGTATCGTGGTATTGCCAATGCTTTCCTCAGTCATCATAGTGTATCGACTAAACGTCTTGCTTTGATTGGGTTACATAATTAATTAATTGCATTTACGCTGGTACCGTATATAGAACATGCATAAATCAACCACCAATCGAGGGGGTGAATTGTGGGAAGCAATTCGATATATAGTTAATACAGACCTTCATTATCAATGCACTTTCAAGGTGAGTTCAATTTGCCTCCACTCAATCTGAATTAGGCCTCAGGTAAATATTACCACGTGACTGATTGCACTCTCTTAAATATATCACCCAATTTTCTCGACCCAAAATCTGAATAATCAGTAATTCATCCCTAATTTCTGTTCAATTGAAGAATAAAATTAACAAAAATAGGACAGAAATAGACAATAGGAAAGAAAAATGTTGTTTCAAAATTCAAAATGTTTTAAGCATTTTAGATACAAGTTTATGTATACTAATAACAGTTATCATCATTCAGAAACATACCCTTATCGTATATACAAAATACTATGAATGAAAATAGCTCTATTGGAAAAGTAAAACATTAGTGAAGCACGATAACATATCCCTTCAATTCTGTTCACACTATGGGACAGGCAATAAAAATAAGAATCGGTATAGTTTTACTGGCTGAATAGTTAGGTGCTAACGTTTTGTTCGCTTATCTCTCGTGTTCTAACCCCTCCTCGTTCCAGTGTGATCACGTGTGATGATAACAATGGTCTTTTGTGGATGCAGCCCCGAACATTTCTATAGCATTTTATAACCATTCTTTTCTCCATATGTCCGATCAATATCTCCCGATTAGAAATGTGGCATTGATCTCTGATTCGGAAAATTACGGAAATTCATTCGCTATGTGGTTACGCGATGGAAACCACAGCGATTATTGTCACATATGAGAGGGAGAAAGAGAGGGGGGGGGGAAACGTAAAATGCTTATTAGTCACGCCGAGGGTTTGACATTCATTCTCTTTTTGTTCATGAATAAAATCAGAGAAAGATAGATACATTGAAAATTTTGAATGATAAATTCCGATCGAAAGGGAATAAATAAAAAAAAGGTGAATTAGTGAGAGGAAAAAATTGCTTTTTTTCACATACATATGTTGTACCTGAACCACTAGCACGTTCCGTTTTCAAGATCCTTCTAGAGGGATGAAAGGCACGAGCAAGAGGTCGTTTGCAAAACTGAGACCTCGAGACGTGGTTGCTTTAGACTCCATCTCGTCTTTCCAGGGGGTTTAATCGACCCGCTCTATCGCCATCCTTTCCTCTTGTTAGCAGTCCTCCTGCTCTTTTTCGACTCGTCGAATCTTAATTTCTCTTCTTCTATTTACACGGTTCTTTCGCACTCTACCGTTTCCTTAATCTCGAATCGTAAGTGATTTTCCTTATAATAAGAGTTCAGGTCCTTCAATCCGTTCACTCTTCACCCTGAAAAAAAAGAAACATTAATTCAATGGTAAATATAATTAGGAAGGAAACGAAAAGAACAAAAGAAACACAATATAGTAATCGTAGATAATTTTTCCATTGAAAATAATATATTTTTAAAAAGCAGACATAGTGAAAATAAATTTTATTAAGATGTGTGGTCAGATCGGCGCTTTCGATTTTGGTCCAAGAACTGAAGAAAGAAGCCAGTGAGGTGGAAAATACGAACCCTTACACGCTTGGATTCTTTATTTAATTTCTCGAGAACCTATAAAGATTTTTATTGTTCTTGGCCATCAAAATAGTTTCTCTACAGAACAATTTCTTGATAAAACAAGATTGAAATGATTAAAATTAAGAGTAAAATTAAAAATGCTAGTAAACCTGCTGCAAATTCACTGGTAGAGAGAAGACTGGAGAATTAATATACAGGACAGACAAGTATGAGCGTATGTAAACACAAGGTAAAGGACACCTTAGGGGAAATGCTTCAGCTAAATCCCTCATTGGCTTTGATCGTCAAGCGCCTAGCTTGAGGCAATAGCCAGTAGTCCAAGGATTTAGGAGAGAAACAACTCATTAGAGATACCACAGATCATGGCGCAGAAGGGAAGGTGTGCAGTGTGGTAAGTTTAATCAATTGCAATTCGGTCTTCAGTATTCCTTCTGTTATTGACATTGCAAGCTGAAACTTGCGAATCAGATAGCGAAACATTGTCTCAAATTGATATTCTTAAAAAACTGTGTGAACGTCAATTTGTCAATTAAGGATGATCAAATAGCTAATGTAGCGTTTGGGAACTTTTGGAGTATCAGAAAAAAGTGGATCAGTCTTTAGGCAAAGTTGTAGTTTTGATGATGAGGCTAAGTTAGAAAGATATCAAAACTTTTTGAGATTTTATCTAAAAGGGTAAGACCTAGCAAAACAGGAGACACCTTTACTGGAACATCCTCTGCTACCTTGATTCTAGAAGTTCGACAAGAAGAACACCGATCTTGTCGCAAGATCATAGAACTGCAGAATCTTCAAGAAGACTTTGTCAAGAACATGGAGAAAGTAAGGCCATTACAAGAACGGTATAAGAGACTCGCGTAAGCTACGAAAAGGGTCCTTTACCAACCAAGTTTAGAGCCAGACGGTAGTTCCGTAGGTTGCAGAATAATCCAGTCGAAGGATGTGGGTTTCAGTGGGTCAAACTATACATAACTAAGAAATACGGGCAACTTCCTATCTTCCCTACTCATAAAAATAGAAATATAATAATAATTATCACAATGATTCTCGAATTAATAATTTCTCAATAGATTAACAAATTTTCCTTTTAGCGCTCGCACAATGTGCATTCATAATTTTAAATTTTCAAAAGCGATCATAATTTAATCAAGTATCAATAATTCTCATTCGTTTTCGAAAAATGTAAATCCCTATATATTATTAATTTCCATTTTCATTATTTTCCACCACATTACAGAAAAAATTTGTTATTTTACCACTAAATGTGGTGTTATTACAACATAATAACCTACAGTGTGTGATTTTAACACTACGTTTGTTGTTACAATAACACTAGAGTGTGTTATTTGAGATAACTTAAGGAGAATGCTCTTTTCAGTAAAGTAAAATTATAAAAATAAATACAGAAGTTTGCCTTGGAAAATAAGTTTGTTTATAAACTAGAAGATTACCCATGTGAACTTTTAAGACATTTAGATTTTGAAATAAACTGATAATATACATTTATATGCACATTTTATGACATTCCCCCATTTTCGTCGAAATTACATTAAGCGACCTGAAAAACATTTCTTTTCATAAGCGTCGGTTCTCCATTTTTCTCTCATTTCTTGAGCAATATAGGCCAATTTAGTCCACTTTTCTACCTTCCTTCTAGTATCTATGTCACATTTTTTTTCCCGAATACTGAAAAGAAACGGAAAAGTATTTCCCCTACTTGTTATGCACAGTGAAATGAAAAAAAAAAACATTAAAAGACAAAAGTGCAGCTATTGTTAGCCAGTTGTGTTTTTAAATTTCTAATGTTTATAAAGGACTAACCAGGGCACTCATTTACTGCAAGCTCAGGGGACCTAATCAAATTGCTTTGTCTAACTCAGCTCTCCCTCTCTCTTTCTCTCTCTCTTGCACTCTAGTTTTCGTTGCTCTTGACAAAGCGGTGGCGATTGCAGTGCGGTCAAACTACCAGTTTATAAGCACACTCTCCCAGCCATTTGAGATAATGACAATCAGGAAACTGTGAAGCCTTGCTGCTCGAACAACGCGCAATCTCTTCTAAATACAGTTCAAGGGTGTTTTGATTTGAAACACCGGATACGACTCACGCCAAGGGGCTGTTTAAATAACAAGACTTCAAAGTGCATTTACTCTCTTTCTCTTTTCAAATTGTTATTGCTGAGAATTTAGTCACCCTGATTATGCACTTTAGTGTAAAATCAATACGGAAAATTATATTCTAATTTGTTCGAAAATATTTAAGAGACATTCGCTTTATTTGAATTAAGGACCTTATAATATTTTGTTTTTTGAAACTACCACTTTATATTCGCGCTATGATGGAGTACCTACTTTAGTAGAAAATGAATCCACTTGGTTAGTGAGACCTCGACTTATATAAATAAGAAAGAGTTTCGGGCAAGAAAATTCATGAAAAACAGAGAGGTTAAGCGCTCTAATGGATGTAGTATACATTTACTAAAATCAACTTACTACACTATGAAGTTAAATTTCCAAAATAAATAGTCAGAGTTTCGTTTTACTCGTTCGACCCATATTTTGCTAATTCATCAGTTGAAAGTACTTCTTTGATAATTATTTCTTGAAGCTTTCGGTAAAAATGTCATGTAAAAGTCAAACAACGAAAAAGTGTGTAACGAAGCGTGAATAGATATCGTAACACTACTGAACATTAAAAAAAGTGAGCAATGGCAGAAAGGACAAGTAAGCAGAATATAAATCTAAATCTTCGTATAGTTTTAACAGCAAGAGGTTTGAATTCTGTCAAAGTAGAAGGAATTATATTCTTACTATAATATTTAGATAAAGGAATTCCAAACCTAATTTGTGCGCAAAGAACTGCTCACCCAGTTTTAGGCCGTTCTCTATAAATTTGTCAAGAGAAGTTTCTGAATATTTCCAGGTAGAAATTTAATTTCACGTCAATGCTAAACGATGTTGTCGATATAAGAGCAAATAAAATGAAAATAATTAGGTATAATTGAAATTAATAAGATGAAATTATCAAGGGTAAAAGGCTTTTTGTTTCTAAAGGGAATTGATTGACGGCTAATTAAGTCTTATCGTAAACCAAGGAAAGCAAATACAGCAGCATGAATTTCCAGGGAAAACATAATACAAAGGCATGAAAGTGACATCCCTCTCTCTCTCTCTCTTTTGCCAAGATCATTGCGTAAAATCTGCAGCTCTTCTAGAACAGTTCGAGTGTGAAGGCATTGAAAAATAATGAAGAGGCTCGTCCATGTCTGACAATTTATTTCCCGCACCCATACCTCGACGGGGTAGTCTGGGTAATTACTTTTCAAGTAGCAGACGTGAAAATGAACGGCGGATCTCAATTCGTTGATAATATTCCGACTTTCTTTTGTTTTCTTCCCTCGCAGCACTGATCGAGCGTCTGCGGTTTTTCATTGATTCTCATCGTTCCTACTGCTTATCACTAAAGCCATTTGCATTTTTTCTCATTTCCTTCTTTTCACACCTCGTGGCTTTGAGTTTTCTCAATTATTTTTGCTTTAGAGAATTTTCAATGATATCTATTTTCCAATATTCTAATAATAAAATATTTCAAATTGGAAAAAATTCTTCCTGTTTTTTAACGTCATCTAAATTGCTGTTGACATAATTTATTTTGCTAGTCTTTGAAATGTCTTGACGTCGAAAAAATTTCTAATAAAAAATTACAAGAAAAATTCAAGAGCTGTAAAATGTAAAATATTCGAAACAAAGTGATAATGAAATCTTATTGAAATAGAATTAATAGTAAAAAAGGGACTGTTAGAAATAAATTGACACAAGTTTAAGTGATAAAATGATCAACTAGTAGAATATTTTTCCTGTTGCCGTGAATGCAATATCGTTTTGAATGGAGACAAGAAAAGAAAAGATCAATACTAATCAAATGACAATTTTCAACATGAAAGAAGACGAGCTAAAGTGAGATATAGTACTATAAGAGATAAAAGAGAGATAAGGTTGGACATCACTGGTTGTATGAGCATATATAGCTAGGATGATTTTGTATCCGAACAGTCAGCCCCGTTGGTACGAGACGAGGGTGAAACGAAAAATATGGATTCCCCATTTCATCGAACTTTCTCCAGCGCAATCCCATATATAGATAGCTAGAAAGATAGAATGTCTAAAGTGTCAGACTTGGTATCAAAGCTGTTAGACGTGATCAAAAAATTTTCTACAAAAACCTTCACTACTAGTATTTTTTGTTGTTGAAATTTTGTAACAAATTACCGAAGAAAAATTATTTTAAATATTAACTGTTAGTAATTATAAGCATTAATTTTAAAAAATTATTTAATAACAAATTTAAACTTATTTGACGCCCCTAGTAATTAAACATCGTAACATGACAAATTTTTTACGTACTTAATACAATCCAATTTGATGTATTGCTTAGAAAATAAAGGATAACGTCAAGAAATAAATCAAAAAAGTGAGAAAAAGTAAACATGTTCCCTAAATAATCATGAATTTTTTTTAAGGTAAAAGTTTTTTTCCTCTATCAAGATATTTTTAATTTAAAAATTTATACCTACAAACAGTAATATTAGAATTTTTTAATTATATAAAATCAGAGATTACAAATCCATTCCCAAATTGGATATAAAATACATATAGCGATAGGAAAGCGCAAATAAATTGCATACTAACATTTAGAGATAAATTTAAATACCCCCCCTTCCATTGCAAAATTGTGATATAGATTTGAGAATACTCCCTTCTACAATCTGCCACCCATATTGTATTGGAAAATGTATTATCAAAGAGAATTTAATTGAAAAAAATTTTTTGTTTGAAAATTAATTTTTTTGTTATTAAATTCTATATTTTTTAAAAAGTGAATATAAATAGTTCAATTAAAAAATTTATTCTCCTTTCAAATCGTTTAATTAATTTATTGGCATTTATTTCAAAGCATTTAAAGAATGTTAACCGTTTACGTGCAACTAGAAGTTAATCAAATATCTCACTTTATTGGATTTTATTATTTTCAATTTGATTAACGAAAATGCACTTTTATTTCTTTTTATAAATAAAAAATTTTTTATTTGTAAAAAGCTGTTTTTGGAAAATTGCTTTCTTTAATGGCTTCAATTATTTCAGTTATATCTGTAGTAATAATGTAATATATATTTTTTTACATATTTTAATAGTATAATATTTAATTTACATGTTTTAAAATATTTTTAATTCTAATGGGCGCAAAATACTTGTAAATTATACTTTTTTCTTGACTGAAATAATAGAGCTCAGGTCTTTTTCAGGTAAATTGAGACTAAACATTTGTCTTAATTTGATACCCTTAAATAGACTGAGCTGTAGAATATGTTACTAAAATTAAAATGTATATTTACTTTTGTATTTATTTTTTAATATTTTTGAGTGACGAATCTAAAGTTCCTTCTGTATGTATGTAACTTTATTTTGATTTACTATTTAGTGGAAAAATTACTTTTATTTATGTATAAAATTTTGAAGACCCCAAATAACGTTAAATTTGTTTTTGCAGACGTGAATAATTTCTGATATTTTATTTACGTAGTCAACTATTTGTGAATAATGCATTTAATTGCATGGGCGCCAAATACCTTTAAATTTTTTTTTTACTTATGGCAATAATTCTGAAGTGTAAGTTTTATTTTTTTGAAAATAATTTTTAATTCTTAAATTTAAAACGTTATTGTTGCAAATTTCATGAGCTACTGTTGTTTAAGGGCAAATTGGGAAGGCGATTGTTGCAGTAAGAAAAAGCAAGTGCAGAAGATAACGTAGCGTGCCGCGCCGATAAATCACGAGTTATTGAACGTGCAGCTCAGTTTGACGGGGGCGGTAGAGGTCTTGCTGTGATATGTCATAAGTCACAGCTGGTAGCACGTTGCGACGACATCATCCCCTCTCGTGGCTGAGCTGCAACTCCGGCCTAGACGTAATAGTGCCATTAACCAGTTCTGTATCTTAGCAACCCCAACCCACTGTTTCCATTTATTGCGCGAAATATGATTAATATTGTAAAATATGACGTTTTCCCGCAGGTCTGTTACTTGCCAAAGAATTCAACTACAATCGCATCAATTAACGCTTAACAAATAGGATAATAAATTTCCTTTTTATACTCCACTTCAACACGTTTATTCAGTTAACCTTTTTTTTAATAATAAGTGAGAAAACGATAGCGAATGCGTGAGCACTTTACACAGTAACTTTCCTTTTCTTCATCACCTCAAACAATTGTATTTCCTTTACATACAATCATATATTCATTTATAAATATCGATCCCCGATGGTCGTTCTATTGATGATGAATTATTCAGTGGCATTCGATGAAATGCTCTTCTAAGAAACGCTAACATTTATAGAAACATTATTCATCCAAAGGGACAAATGTTTTTCTTGTCTATGTAATTTTTTTCCACCTCTAGTATTATTAATTAATTCACTCATATGGATATTCCAAAAATCTTCAAAAGCATAAAATTTAATAATTCTCTAATATTTTACACTCAACTTTTTTCTTCTTGAAAAAGTTCCATCCCAGAGTGTTCTAAATTAAAAGACCTAAAATTATAAGCAATTTAACAGCAGTAAATTAAATTATTTTGCGAAATGAGTTTCCTTTCTATTTCACATAAAATTATATAGTCTTTTAAAAGTCTGATTTAAATTTTATTTAAGAAAACGAGGAGGAAGATATAAAATAATTGTCTTCTATTGAGAAACTCCATTACTTTACGTTTATCTAGAAAGACTCAGAAGAGTTGATAAAGAGGGGACTGATTTAAAAAAAAAGGAATTAAAGAAAGAATTGTAATTGAAATCAAGAATTTATGTGCTACTGGAGACGTAAACATTCTTAGAACAAAATTTGCTCTATTCGATGGGTATTAAATACAAGAAAATATGGCTGAGGGAGATAAAGTGACCCATACGATACAAATTATTGGTTTTTTCATGAATGTATGTATATTGCTGTTACTAAGCAAAAATATTTTTTTAATTTTCTTTTTTCTAACAATCTTTTTATCACTCTGGACAAACAGAATTTTTTTTTATAATAATAAATATTATCTCTCATGTAAACCCAAGGACCAATTTCATTTAACGGGACATGATGGGTCCTATGAATTTATGATATCCACTAAAAGCACTCTGCCATTGGTACTAAGTGAGTTAACTAATGTAAAGCATATTTTCATGTATGAGATACTAAAAAATAAAATCGTAATAAAAAATTCCTTTTAACTCACAATTGATTGATAGCAGTTCTTTTTGGGGTGATTTTAAGTTTTAAAAGCAGTCCGACTGAAAAATTTTAATAATTGAGAGTAAATTTAAGACTTTTAGAATTTTAATTTCACTTACTTTTTAATTTTTATAACTATGATGAAAATTTTATTGAAACCAAAAGAACAAGTATATTTATCATATAAATATACGTAAACATTTTATTTACTCTATTATCATTTTAATAATGTTAATTAAGAGTTATTTGCAATTATAAAATGTACAGCTATTTCAAGAGATTATCTATTTAAAGAGTTAGGTAGAGCTTTTAGAATCTGTGTTGTTATTAAAACACATTATACATTTGAAAGCTTCGCTTTTCATATAGGTACCCTTTTAGCTTTGATTATCCTCGTGTCCGCTAATAATTCAGTTTACTGTGAAAGAATAATTAATTTTCAAATTGCAGGCGCTTAAAAGCATTGCTATTGCAAAGCCACGAGTTTGTTATTCACAATGTTATATCACTATATTCGGTGAATGTAAAAAAATTCAAATATTTATTTCTTAATGAAAATGGAATTAACAATAATTATAGTAATAGCCTTGATATCTTGAAATGGACAAGGTCATGTTATATATAGTCGGACTTTAAATTTAATGTTGACGCTTTTGTACTTTTCACAGGTCGCTTCATCCAATAATTAACAATAATGAAATAATATAACTTATTATTAATTATTTAATGTTCATTATGAAGTGCTATTCATGTAGGTCACTTAGAAGAAAAGTAACATCTTTTATTGGCTGTCGTATAAATTTTATAGGTGCCAAATACCTTTAAATTACTTTTTACTTATAAGTTGTAAGTGATTTGTAAAGAGATAATTATTTAGGTCACTTAGAAGAAAAGTAACATCTTTTATTAATTCTTGTTCAAATTTTATGGGCGCCAAATACCTTTAAATTACGTTTTAGTTGTAAGTGATTTGTGAAATGTTATTAATGCACACAAAAAGTACGACCCATATCGATTATAGGCTACATTTGTATTTTGAACTCTTATTAATAGCACAAAAATTGAAGATAATCCTCAATTTTGAACATTCCTTGAATTAATATAAATAGCGACGGATTTTGATAAATAACATAAAAGCGAGTCTTCCATCTTAAATTTGCTTTCATCCGAGCGTTACTTCATAAATCAATTTATCATTTTCTTCAAGAAAGAATTAATTTTTGTTGGTTAAAGTGGGGAAATATATAAGATAACGTTAAACTTAGGCTCTCTCTGCAACATGGAGAACGCCAAAGTGAAGGTAACAAGCTCACCTAACGATTTAAGACGTAGTACGAACATGGAAACTTAGTTATTTACCCGTAAGCACTGCAACTTGTTTGACAACCTAAAGGTATTTGCTCTAATACTTGATTATCCACTTAATGTTTGCAAAACATTTAAACAGTGTCATTTGACGTTAGCGTTTCCTGAACTTAAAAATTTTATACGGTTTCAGTTAATTCAAGAATCTTAAACAAAGTAAAGTTGAAATAAACTAGTGGCTTACGTGATTCATTGCTCGAATTATTGATACCAAAGTTAATCTGAAATAACAAAATTCGGAGATTTTCAGGAAGTACTTACAATTTGAAGCTGGGACTAGGATTTTAAACTTCCTGCAACAAAACACATATTTGTTTTTATTTTTCTTAAATGTATCGACGAAAAATAAATTCTTGAAATTTTCTTTAAAGATAGGAGATGAATTTCAATAATAAATTAGTGGTGCTATTATAACCATGACACTTGATTATAACCATAGAAAAAAGTGTGCTTTACTTTCGCAATTGACAGAATCGATTCACAATTCATTTACGTCCATTTTATGAAACGCGCTATTGACATTTGATCGAATCTGTATGAGGTAGATATACAAATTTTATGACGCGTCAGAAATAGCTTTTAAACTCCAGAGAGGTCATGAAAATAAAGAATTTCCCAAAGCGAAAATTATTTATTTATATAAAAGTGTAAAAAGTTTTATTATATTGTTTCCTCGTGAGAAAGTATATTCTAATATCAAAATTTTTTAATTTTGATTTTTTCCTATTTTATGTTATTTGATCTTAGGAATTCGAAACAAATAATTTTAACAAAAAGCCATAGTACTTGTAACTAATTTAATTGTCATAGGATGGGGGTCCTAATAGCGTAGTGGTTAGAAGATTTCGAAAAACCACTAAATCCCTGTTGATAGATCTTGAATTACAATTCTATGCGGGCTTCGAATCATTAACAATTCTCGAGAAACTTTGAAGGAGAGTTGTATAATCGCCTATTAACGTCTAGGCGTGTGTTCTTAGCAAGAAATTAAGCTCGTTGAGCATTACAGAGTTAGTGCACATTTTGTTATATTACAAATACGATTCACTTGAAATGCGCATTGCAACATTTGAGGTTACAATGAGAATTTATTCTTTTAAGTATTAATATGGATATAATTAAAATAGTTATCGCAAAATCGCAACAGAGGTCCAACTGTAGTCTCCAATTATCGGTTGCTTACTAATTGTATTAATTTGTAATTAATCGAAGCCACTCAGACCCCTACAATCATCATACACTGCGCTTCCCTGCAATATATAATCGGATAGGAATTTCAATTACTGCTGAATTCTTGGTAGGCATCCTGGAGATGTTTATCATCTGTCCGAAAAAAAATTATTACCGACCATCTTGAAAAGCACCTTGATACGAAAATAATTGTCTCTCCAAGAAGAACGGTAATTTCAAATTTATGACAGAAAGGAGATAAAAATGAATTAAGATAAATTATATGCAGAGTAGAAATTTATTATGAATGTATTAATTCAAGAAAATGAGAAATATGAGAAGTATGTCGTTACAGATATAGCATATCAATATATAAATTCGACTAAATATGTGGAGCAAATGTGAAATTCGTGTAACTAACCATTTTTTACTAAAATATGATACAGGGGACTTTGTGAATGGAATTTATTATATTTAGATCGAGGTGAATGCTTCTAGCTTTTTATATTATCCTGCCTTCGCCGTCATTTTTTCCTTCCGTCAGTTTCGTGCTGTCCCCTTCCCCTTTCTTTTTGACAATTTGAATCGAGCGACTCATTATTTTATATTGTGAGCCTCGCCAACAATAGTCATCCCTCTTTTTAACCATTTCGAGACTCTTCTTCGACTCCAGACGCTTTTAAATTGGGAATTATATTAAAATTGAAATTACAACATTTTTGTACTCTTTTTTTTTCTCTCTCCAAGATAATTTTTTTATTATTAAGAATCTCTTGCAGATTCTCCTATTCCAGTTATACTTCATTTTATCCTCAAAATAAGAGTCATCTTGCATTCTGCGCAGGCAAAGTAAAATTAAATACATCTTTCGCAAAAGAAAAATATTTTAGATAAAGTTTTCATTCGATATACGTACTTATTTGGTCTGAAAGCTTTATCTGTCAACACATCTAGCTTTGCAGGGATTGAAAATGTTTCCAACTGAGCGTAGGGAAGTGCTCTCTCTATACGAAGGGTCGAGTGTTGATGATGTTCAAAGGGGAACTCCGTATGCAATGTGATTCTCTCGCCTGATAAAATGAAGTATTTTAAATTTGCTTCAATTTTTTTAACCAGCAACATCCAAATGTTTCTTACACAGTGCAGTTAATTATTTTTTTAGAAAACAACTACCATGTAGCATAAAATAAAAAATATTATTAATGTTAGTAGCGCAGTAAATACATGAACAATATTTATCAATAACTTACAAAATATTTTTCCCAAAGGTTTTTTTTAAGTTGAAGCGAAGGGTGTGCAATAAGAAAATTTATATCCAAAAACGCTCATACCAACAGAACAAAAGGGTACTCACGTAGGTTGCCAGACATAATAAACCCAAAAGTGTTCAAACAATTCTAATGACAAAAGGGGAACTCCTAAAGGAAAATTTTCTTAACTTTGCAAACAAACGATTAACACGAATAAGTGGACTATTAAAACTAAATATCAAAACAAATATTACCCCACAATTATTTTTAAAAAATTACATTCCATTTTTTCATCAAGAATCAGTAATCACTATTTAACAACTTTTTTTAAAAACTAAATTATTGACTCACGAAAAATAACAGAATATCCTAAATTAGAAAATTGCAATTCTGCAGAAATATCAACTATACATCTTTTTATATTATTTATAAAAACAGCACAGAGTTTCAAATGATGCACTTTCCAATCTCGAAAGGCAAATATTTGAAGATGTCGTGAATGTACCAACTAAATTTATTTCAAAGTCGTATTGATTTACGGACAAATAGAAAGCATGAAAAAAGATGTTTGTCACATGTATGTACATTAGAAGATTCTTCAAAGAAATACGATGAGTAAACTGTTTAAAAATTTAGTAATTTTTATTTGTCAAGAATTGTCAACATCCGTTGCTAAAGAAATTTTATTTTTTTTTTCAAAGAAATTGAAATTGTATTTAATTATACAAAATGGTATTGTTTGTAAAAAAAAGGATTAAAGGTTTACTTCTAGAGTTTAGAGTTTCGAAAGTTATCTGCTCCAGATCAGAAATAAGTTTAGAGGTCATAAATGAAGTGATCTACAAGTGCATTAGACTGAGGAAGAAGGGGACAGTGTTGCCAACAAAAATCGAACAGGCGGTTCACTCGATGCTAAAGTCCTACACGACGTCCAAGGAGCATTAACCGAACGATAAAGGACGAGTTAGAAAACCTTCAAAACTTTATCGAGCTACTGAAAAGGAAACATCTGGAGACAGGAAATAGAGAAACTTATATTTTAAGATTAACTCCCTTTATCCATTTTGCCCCCTCTTTCTTGGCTAAAAGTCTGAGCTATAGAAAACAGTTGATGATAAATAATTCCACCGACGATTCTTTATTTCATAAAAAAGTATTCATTTAATTCATAAAAAAAATATAATTTAGAAATAGGTTTTGTTATTCGTAAGATAATAGTTTTATTAGTTCTTATAAACATTATTATATGACATATAAAAATACATTTAAAAAAAAAAAGAATACTTGATTCGTAAATTTTCTCTATTATTATTAAGAAATTATTGTGAAATACTAACATTTTTGAATCTAAAGTTGAAACATGCGTATCAATTTACTTTTGTAGAAGCTACAAAATCGGATCATGTCAAGAGAAAAAAAAATTAAACAAAAGGAAGTACCTTTAGTATTTAGTCTTAACGAGCACCTCGAAAACAAAAGCTCGTTTCTGTTTTCATCCAACCTTTCCTTTTCGGTTTACGCATACACAAGGTTATCGAGTTCGAGATTGTAAAACATTTCTTTTGTAGAATACATTTTTTCCCTCTTCTCTTGTCTCAGATAATTGCGATAACAATTATTATATACTGTGGATTTAAAGAAATCATTATTTTATTTTCTCAGAAGAGCAAAAAACAATGTTTTTCTTTTTTTATTTGTCAAAATTGGAGAACTCTGAACATGAAAAATTACTTGTGTGGAATTTTTTCAATTTAATTATTTATCAATTGTATATAAAAGAGTATATTGGCACAATTGATTGTGGAATATTTTTTCTAAATTTTAGCTCAATGTTACTGACTTATTTTCATTTCGCTTTTAGTGATAAATTATAAATTCACGAAATAATGAAAAATACGAGGAGTTGAGTTTGACAATAGAGAGCATTAATATTTAATTTGAGTAAGAGTATTGCAGAAAGGCGTGAATGCGAAAGTACATTGAATTCACCTAAGCCGATAACATTCGTCGAGAAAAGGTGTGAAAAAAGGAAGTAAAAAAAAAAAAGAGAAATGAAGTTGTAGAGAGAAACTGTGAACGCGAAATAACCCAAACACATACGTGTGCATAAAAGTGAGAGAAGAAAAGAAAGCTGTCTGGTAGGGTGTCTCGACGCATTGTCCATGTAGACGGATGAGTTGGCTCTTTACAGAAATGCATGTTGAGTTTTCAAGGGTGCATTGGCAGAGCCAAAGAGTAGATGGATTTGTAAGCGTGTGCGGCGCTCTGCACTCACGATTCGCCGACCGACACTATTTTCTCCTTCTGCTGTCTGTCTGTCTTTTACCCCCTTTTTTTAGTTCATCATTTTTTTCGTTCTTTTCCGTTTGTTACTCTCGCCTTTTAAACGTGATTCACCGACAGAGGCACTATCGATAGTGATTGCGTGATGACGGGAGTTGAAGCACAAAGAGAAACTGGAATGGGCACCGAGAAAGCGTCACCACAATTTCCACAAAGTCGTAGCAAAGGCGATTGCCACAGACGAACTATTATTGCTATTGCTTTTTTGCGGTCGAAAAAGAAGAAAAAAAAAAAGAGCAGAAAAGTCTATTTTATTTTCATCTATATTAAGGGACGTTTTGCTCACGTGAGTAATTTCATTCCACAGTTTGTCATTGGCAAAAAGAAAAAGTCTAATTCATCTGTGGAATTACAAAGTCGTTTTACAATACTCTGTTTCTTTTTCGAAAAAGTTGAATTGTTCGAATGAAACAAAGTCAAAGAGTATTTCAAAAACCCTGCCACGAAAATATTCGATTAGGTAACTTTATTTTATTAACCGTATTTTAAAAGTACAAAATTGTTTTTCCCCGATAGAACGAATATAGCAGAAGAAATAAGATTTTAAATCCACTGCAAAAAACAATATTTTAAGATATAGTGAATTTTGAACTGAAATAAAAAAAAAATGATTGGATTTACATTGACAGAGGGGAAATATTGAATTAGGAATAAATTGTTTTTTATTGTGAGAGTGGAATACGTGTCTATGAAACCATTATGGTCGATTCCTTTTATCTTCTTGTTCGTAACATCTTTTTTCTATACTCGAGTCTGTTCAGTGAGACTGCTGTCAACTTCCCTTACCAGTAATGATGTAACGAGGATCATCTGTGTACATGAGAAGAGTTCAAGAGATGTTAGCTATTGGTAGCTGTCTCGTCTTATTTGAATATCAGTCTATTTCCTTCTATACAAGACGAAAGATATGGGATAAAAGAAGAAAGGAGGAAATGCACAGAAAAAGAATACAAAAAAAGTACACTTGTGCTTTTTCCCATTCAATGTGCACCTTCTTTTACATAACTCTTCTCTTTTTTAAATCTACCTTTTTTTCGTCTCTTTCATTCCATGGAAAGTATTTGAATTTCTTATATTGGGAAACCGTGATGTTATCATTAAATACTTTTTTTCGATAAACATAAACATGAAATATATTTATATTTCTTGAGAATAAATAAATCTGTGGGATTATTGAGGAAAATTATTTCAAACAGTTGACGACAATTCTCGGTTCGAGTGTTAGTGGTCTGAAAGCTGTCAAATTCAAATGGGCAGTAAAGTTAAGAGTTGTGGTCACATAAAGAGGAAGACAAGTTGCAAAGAAGAACCCAAATTGACTTTTTAGCACAATGTTAAAATTGCTTTCTTTATTTAAAAAAGTAGAGAAGAAGTTAGAATTAAAATAAATAGATTGTGTATTTAAGGAATAATGTGACGCACATAATTCTGAGACACGACAAAGGACCCTAACTTTCCGAATGGGAAAGTTGAAACCTTTAATAAACCTTCTGTATATCCTCTTGTGACCCTAATGGTCAGTACAAGCATGTTAAAGGATTAATTTCCCGATTTCACTGGCGCTTATATAAGTACAGAGTAATTCGAGACAGCTGTTTCCGCGTTGAACGTCCTTGGGGCAGGATGGCATTAGCCTCCAAAGACCCTTTCAATGCTCACGAACCCATTTTGCACTCTAAATGGATCTAAGCTCTTCGACATCCCTCGCATCTCTGGGAAATTGTCATTCGAATTTTCGGCAACAGGAAATTGAATTGTTGTGTAATCTGCGAAGATGGGAGCGTACAAAAATATCCACCTAATTGAAAGTCTTTTCAGATCAATACACAGACATTGCTGTAAATGTATTTTTTAAATCTAATTTGCAAACACAGTGTTTCTAATTTAATGACAACTTTTTTATTCCCCTGTTTCAGGAATGATGAACAAACGCCTGCTGCTGCCACTGCGGATGTGGTGTGTTCTGGAGAAGGCAATAATGCAGAGTGACTATTAAATGTGATTTGGAATGAGTGAACTTATTTAGTAAACTTTAATCGGATCTTGAGATTGGAACTGTTGCTCATAAAATACTCATTGCTTGAACGAGAGGAAAATCTATCGTGGAGCAAGAATGATGGTGAGTAGTTTACCATATAACATGCGCCGTACGCAGTCATTAGATCTCTTGTCGGCTCGTTTAAGAGCAGTTCATCAAGTATGCATTTGAGTTTCAATCCCTGTTGCCTGCTTTTCCAACTTGCTGCGTAAATTTCATGGAAAACTCTTCCTTTGAAATGAAACACTGTTATATTTTAAACACACTTTGGGATCGCTTTAAGTATTGCCTCAGAGAAATTTCACTCTGGTTTGAATAACACGCGAGAAAAAAAAAGAATTCAATGAAAAGTGCTTTTCTCCAATATATATATTCACCGCTATTGTACACTCTCCATATTCCGCTGATTTTAGTTTTCCAATATTTTCAATCCTGTTTGATTCATAACATCTTTAGGGGGTATTACGAACTTATAAGCATCACTGAATAATTTGTTTCAAGGGAAAAAATTCCTTTGTATACTGTTTCTTTGAAACAATTATTAGTAACTTTTCTCCCAGTCGGAATTGGTTGAAAAATTTTGTTTTAAATTCGAGATACTGTACTTTGGCTCAGTATAGAAAATCCCTGTTGCTGAAATTTTTTGTCTTCAAATGAACCAAAATTTTTAACGTTAGACGAAAACCAGAAAAATTATTAAATTATTCAGAGAAAGTGTCTAGGATATGAACGTGAAAAATTTTTTTAAATTTAAAAATAGACCTAGAGGAGAGGAAGTAAAGAGCTTATGAGAATATCTAGTGGATTAAATTTAAATGGGTTATAGAGCTTTCATAGAAGAATAGTGAAGAATTTATCCAAAGATGAAAGAGAAGAGAGCATTATTTGTATTATAGAAATTTTCAACATTATTAAATAGACATAAAGCAGACTATATATGTGAATATTTTTAAATAATTTCTAATAGTGATTTTGCATCTCTTCTCTCTGGCTCTCTATTTTCCACTTGGTGCAGGAATATTCTTCTTTCGAATGGCAAATGTGAGAGGAATTTCGAAGAAGGATATCAGTAATCTTTTTGTGCATTCGTAGAAATAGTGGCATTTTCACTGAATCAGATTTATATAGAGATAATGTTCAAGAGGAGATTTCTAATATAAAACATCTCCATCAAAGCTCATCCAAAAGATTATCACAAGAAAAATACATTATTTTTTTAAACCAGTTAATTTACTAACTCTTTTTTTTTGTAATAAAAAAATGTTCTTCAGTCTTAAATTCTTTTAGAACAATTATTTTAAAAATTCTTGAAAAAATTCGTTTTGAATTTTATGACACATTTTTTTAATACATCTTGTTCAGTCACGTCTAATATTAATAATAGTAATTTTTTTTAGAAATATTATGACCGCAATAAAAAACTGATCATAAAGTTTCATGGCAAGATTTAAGGTATCGTGTGTAACAAAGGGAGCGTGAAGTGGATAGGAAGATCCGAAGAGGGTCTTACGAGCTCTCTAAATAAATAGGAACTTCTATATATATATATGTGTGTGTGTGTGTAAAGATATCGGCAATAAATAAGGGTACAAGTAAAGTGGGGTAGCCTCGTGCTGCATGTGAAACTTCAAATGCACTCTGCGCGGTCCATCAAAATGCAAATGTCTTTTATCCGCGTGGTAATATATGCGTCGGCCGAGAATCAGTATTCGCACATGCGATCCGCCCCTAACGTTACCACAGAGGGCTAGTGTGCCACTGGTATAAAAGCTTCGAATTCTGAGAATTCAACTGAAGAAAGTAAAGAAAAAAAAAACCCTCCTTAGTTCACGAATCACCGTTTTACACGCCCATTCTTTTTAACCGAAGCCAAATCTCCAATCGATGAGTCCTTAGGAAAATGATCTCTTTATTCCGAATTGTGAACGGATATCTATTCACATGTAACGTATTACTTTTTAACCTTAAGAAAATTACATTCTTCACGTTATTTTTTGAAAGCGCTTTCGATTTCATTTAGAAAAATACTAATCCTGTTATGCTCTTGGCGAATGTTTTAACTTTGCAAATGAAAACATTTTTTTAAGCAGTAAAAGTTTAAGGCCATAGATTTTCGTTAACTTTAGATAATCTTGCGTAAATCCTCAGTCTCTTTTTTCCAGCGAATAAGAGAATGGAAGAATTTTCTTGTGAAGATTCAAGATCCCTCCTATTTATCCGAGTCAGAGTACTAGAAAAACGGACGATTTTATCGTTCTGTGCAAATTGAATTCTGTGATTCGATGAAGAAACGAGTAGAGGATGAGTGGAGGAAAAAGGAACACAAATTCACAAGTTTCTTTCATAATAATTCCCCGAGTAAAATGTATTCACGAACACCTCTTGTTACATTACTATAGAGTTTTCTTCTTTTATTTATTAATCTCTGTTAGTCCATTTATTTCTACTAGAGAATTATCTTTTCTAGTTTAGTAATGATTATAGTTTAGTAATAATTAATATAGAGTTGGAAAAAAAATTAATCAAGTAAATTGAAAGTTACTCCATTAAAAAAAATCGACTACACTCGTTTCTTAATTGAAAGCAGTAAATAAGAGACCTTTTGTCTTTTTCGAAACAAATTGGACAATGGCCCGGAGGTGTTTAGTTCGTGTTGTTGTTTTGTTTACAAACACCTATGTTTGATGGTGGTCCTGATGGCTGGGATGCTGAGTTAGGGTTCGTGAAGAGCGAATTGCTTGAATGGTAGGTAAGACAAACATCCTTGGTACAAAAGGTGGGTTACCTTGTCAAGGCTTTACGAAACTACAAAGTCTCCTTCCCCTTTTCAGCCTGAAACCTCTAATTCGTTCTCAAGCTCTCTCACTTTCTTAAATGGTAAAATAATATTCTCTCCACATATGAAAACCTCAATTTTTAATAAACTTTTTCCCTCAATTTTTTTTTAATTTTCCGTTTGTTAAATTTCAATTTCTAACAGTATAGAAACAAAATGCAATTAAGTTTCAATAAAAAAAACACTAAATTAGTTTTCATGAAAAACGTAAACAACAATTTTTTGTTGGTTGAATTCAGTATAAATGTAGCGAACATATTGCAAAAAACGAAACTTGTTCCTTTTTTCCAAGTCAGAAGAGGCTGAAAATATAAAAGAGAAAAGTACCACTTATCAAAGAAGAGAGCAATGTAATTTAAATTCAATTTTTATCCTTTTTGAAGATGAAGGAAAATAACATTTCAAATTATATTAGTTTTTCCCCTGGACTGTGATATCACTATTTTTCAAATGTAAACTTTGAACATTTTTATAAAGATAAAGGGGCGAGCGGGGAGGGAAAACAAAAAAAAATAATGAAAACCTATTTCTGCTAGATACCTTGGTGAAATTTTTGCAAGCGAGACACACACTAGATTTTGTTCAATCGAACGAGCACGATTGAGCGTTTCATTTAAGCGAATGCCGCGTTGCTCCGAAAGCCCAAACGAATTTCTGTTTTCACGAAAAAAGTTACCATGGCTTTTAGTCGCGTATTTCGTTCGTTTACGGGCGTGCACTAATTACACTTTTTTCTCGATTTATTTTTTCATTACCGCACCAAGTGAATAGAGCCTTTGTACAAATTCCGGCGAGGAAAATAATCAGTGGCACTTCTTTCTTTTTTTTTTCATTGTGGCATATTATCAATATCTGTTTTGAAATGAAAGTTCATTATAATGACATAATTTATGTGTTAAGTCACGGTAAATATAAAGAGTCACAAAATTGAACGAAATTGTGAACAGTTGAAGAGTAATTCAACAATTTAAATATATCTTTGGAGATTTAGCACAAAATTGGATCAATATTTATTTTAGGAAGGTGAGAGAGCCACAAATGTAAATGGAAGCTTTAGCTTTATATTTTACATATATTGCATTTATTTACGTGTAGGTTAGATACAGGTTATATATATTGTTAGTATCTAATAATAGATGCCCTCACAGATTCAAATCACCGCAGCGATGGAGCGCACAATCGCGTCGACATAAACCTCGGATTATCTTCAAGCTCTTCGGTGTAATTGCGCGTGCATCGCTTACGAGGATATCTCTTTACTCTTGTCAAATTTGCCCCTCTCTGATTTTCAACAATCTCCTTCATTTTGCCTCGCATTTCGATATAGAGTAGATTTCTGCTTTCAAAATATGGAAAAAAAATTCCTCTATATTTTTAAATGTCAAATTTTTAAAAATGTTCAAAAATTCCTTTTTTTTATTATGAAGAAATTACCTTTAATATTGTAATGTAATATATTCGAAACGAATATTACTCGATTAATTTAATGGATAAAGAGGAAATATAGTTAATCCCTGCCTCGAGGGTATTTTTTGTAATTGAAGTATCATTAATCAGAGCACATATACGCAAACATGACGTTCATACTGGCGTATTCCCGTGCTTTTATGCAGATTCGTAATAATTGAATCCGTCGCGACGACGTTCATCATTGTTTTCGTCACCTAGGGTGAGTTGCATCACCCTTTTTTGAAAATGCGTCGCGAAACTTGTCGCTAAGCGAGGGGTCGCTGACGCATATTTTTGTGACACTTTACAGATAATGATATTATGGAATCTAGGAAAAAGTGTTGAGGAACAGAAAGGTATTCCCACAAAGCTTGGAAAAGTGAATAAAAAGGAAAATTGAATCCTAAGAGAATAAAAGTAAATCAGAAAAGGAGAATTCTGGACGTACAGTGACCACATTGGTGTGTTGTGTTGCGGAGAAGGACTGATCAGAAGTGGTTGATAGTTGCGGCACACGAGAGGGTTTTAATACCGGCTGAGTCACCCGCTGGGCATTAGCAGCGAGGCAATAAAGCTAAGTGTAAACAGCAGTAGCGACACCCCGACCCGTAAGATAGGGTTACGCCATTTCTCACTGGAGTCGAAAGGACACGTTTAAACGATGTGCCTGCTTTCTTGGTGGCAATTCGCTTGGAATCGCCTTACGTTTTCACCCAAAGAGAAATGCAGGAAGAAAAGCAGATAGTGTTGCATGCTAGACGCATAAATACCCTCTTGTTCACTGCTGTTACAGGCTTATCGTTATTCTGCACACGTTTGGCCGTTCGTCGCAGCTAGAGCACTAACAACTTGCGTTACGAGTCGGCCAAGGGCCCTCCGATAAACAACCGAGAGAGACAGAGAGAGAGAGAGAGAGCTCCTCGCCAATACCTATAAGCATTCAATTTGCATAGAAACGCGACTAACTTCAGCTATTGCCACTAGCAGAATGCTATCCTGCACGATTCAATTACCAAAATGGCAAATCTCTGGTGACAATCTTTTCGATTCTTTCACAAGAGTGACGATTACCTTTCCGACGACATCAATAATGTCCTAACTACTACAACTGTTATCTGCAAGATCAAAAACATAATTCTTCTTTCTACTTTAAAGGTATTATTACATTGAAAATTTTCAATAAAAAATTGGAACAAAATTTTTCTCAACGACGAACTTCAGTAAAGTAGTTTTCGCCCACACGAAATTTGAAATCTTTAAATAAAAACCGAAACAAAATTATTGTTATCAAGAAACGTCAGAAAGTAGTTTAAAAGTATTTGGCGCCCACAAAAAATTAACCATTTTAGATCATAAAAATAAAACAAGATTAATGTTATCGACAAACGTCAGTAAAGTAGTTTAAAAGTATTTGGCGCCCACAAAAAATTTACTAAATCTAAAACATAAAAAATATATTTTTCAACTCATCCCAATATGCGAATTCGAGTAAACACACCTAACTAGAAAGTTGTACTATTTGTAAAATTTGTCAAAGTTAATAAAATTTAGCTAATTATAATAAGTGTCAGCCATTTTGCGTGACTGAATTGAAAGGATATCTGAAAAAATGTGTCACGCGATATATATTTTTTTTTAAAGTGGATACAAGGTAGTTAACCCTTTTTAAAATTATAATAATCGATGCATAATAACGTGGCAGAGTTATAATTTCATACTTTAACAACAATATTTACTCTGACATTTATAAGCAACAAAGCATATATATTCATGAGTTAATAAAGATTACTTTTGTATACTTATTTGTATATTTATTAAATGACTTTTCTTTTTTTTTTAAGCGCAGTTGCTGCAGTATGCAGAGGCTCTTTTTGTTCGCGACTATTCATTCCTTTTAGAAATTCCCGAAAAAATAAAAAATGTTTATTTTTTCCTAGTTTAGTGTGTGTCTTTTGAGGGTTTGCAAATATTTCATTCACCAAGCGTTGCTTCTTGCAGCAAGATCGTCCTTCCAACGAAGCGACGGCACTTTTCACGAGCCACTTTCCATCATCTCTTATCTTCTAGGGCATCTGTGGCCTCATTTGCAGCCGCGTATACGAGCCATGTCCTCCTTCACCTTTATGTTTTTCTCTCTTCTTCTCTCATACATTTCCGCTCTGCTTTCTTCCTGATGTCCCTAATCTCTCTCTATTTTTTTTGTCAGATTTTTCACATACATGAAAACTATTTTTTTTTGCCTTTCTCGCTTCCATTAACTCTTCTCTTTGGATAATCCAATTTTACCTATTTACTGTAGGCTAAATTTCTTGTCCACTGTATTGATCATTAAAAAAACATCACCTAGTTTCCAATTAACATTTTTGCTCCAGTATTTTAATTTTTAAACTTCAAGCTTAGTTTAGAGATTTCGTTGAATTAATTTTTTGCTACTGAAGAGAGAAATAAAAACTCTTGACCCATAATATTGACTCTTTTGGTTCTTAATTGAAATAAACACTTTTGAACTCTAAAGAAATTCTAGTACATTATTTTTTTTTTAAATAAATTCTTTTAATTTATATTTATATTTTCAAAAAAAAAAGTTACAAAAAAAAGGTGTAAACTTTCTATAAGATTTATTTGAAAAGCTTGAATCTGCCTCGTTAAGTAAAGTGCACTTAGAAGTTTTCATTTAGGATTTAAAACTTCTCACATCAGTCTATTTTTAAAACGAATATTAACTTTCCCAATGGATTTATTCTACTCATTAAAGGTTAAACTCTTGAAGAAAAAATTACGTACATCGAAGAGAAGTTAAGAGAACTCCTTGGAGTTAAAAAAAAATCTCAACTTTCTAGATTGGCAGACGTGAGTTCTTAAGGATTCGGATAAAATGAAATTTCTTCGACAAATGCGCAAGTTTCTTCAGTTCGTTGGCATACCGTCGCTGTCCTGGAACTTTAGTTCGGACCTTCAACTTTTGCGATTACGAAAAATATATACGTAAAGACTGACTAAAGGAAACCGTAGAAAGCGCGTGCTAGCTGTGTTAACCCCTTATTTTCTGTCCCCAACAACTGCTTCTCCAGGGTAGAACTGAGGTTTTGCTTTAAATATTCATTCCGTGTAGCGGCTCTACCCTGCCCACTTTAATGTTCTTCGCTATACCAGACACTGTTCTGCTTTTTGCATATGAGCGTCAGAGAATTTTTTTTTTTTTTTTGTTTTTCACCTTCACTTCAGTCGCCCTTCTCTCCTTCTCACCCTCGTCCTGTCTCCTTCTTCTTTATCCTTGTCTCAAGTACTTAAGAACATCACACACTCCCCCGAGGTGCAGATTTAATATTTATCCAACAGACTATCCGCTCGAACGTGAGTTGGGCATCAGAAGTGAGAGATTCAAAATAAAATAAAGGTACCATAACACGAATTCTCCTTCTCTACGATTGAAAAGGATTTTTATCAGAGCTGAAAAAATATTTGATTCCATTGATTGGAGAAAAAATATTTGAAATTAATAATGGAAGAGTTTAGGAAACAAAGGGTTATCCAAACATTTCTATTGAAGAAGTATTCAAAGACAATGTCGCATCAGAATTAGAAAAACCTAGATAATCAAGAAAAAAATTTACCTAGCTAAACGGTATTGTATGATCATGAAAAATGTACACTGAACGTTTTAGGAATCCATCAAATCCTAGCCAAACTTATCAGAAAAGCCTCAATAATACGATAAATTTTATTAGACATACTATCCAGACAAGTTCTTAAAATTAGGCCTTTTTACGTGCAGAATGTTCATGTTCATGTATTTACGCAGTATGGTCCCTTAGGATAGGATAAGTCGAGATACGCGTGGCCCACGTCGATAACTCGATGTTATTCATCATCCAATTTCCACAAGGGTGATTTTGACCCTCAGTGGTGTAATTGATGATCGAGGAACTCAAGACAAACTTCACCAGGTTCAAATCACATTGAAACAAAGTTTTCTGGCTCGCATTATCATTACTGGCAAATTTCACAGTAAGCATTATTGTGGATGCAATTGTTTGGATTGCCAGTAACTCTAGAGTGGTGTAAACTTGCATTTGACAAAGTGTCAGATTATCCAAGTTTGTATCTCAGTCTTTCGCTGTACACATTAGGGTGCACAACAAGTCTGGGACGCTCTGAGGATCTTAGATTACGGATGGCCTATTCTACTCCCGGGACCACCTCCGGCGACTTATCCGACAAGTAGTTGACCTCGGACAACTAAAGTGGGAAAAAAAGGACCTATACTAGATATGAGGCATTTTTAGTACAACGATCAGAATTGATGATTAAAATCAAAAAGTCTGTGACGACATGGTAATTGTAGAACTAACAGTATCTAACTGAAAGGATGTTCTACGTTGGCCTGTTTTGCCTGCTAAAAAAGAAGGATGGCAAGAAGTTTGAGTACTCCCAATACTAATTGTTACATTCTCTTTTCTCTTTTCTAAATCAACGGAATCAAAGTTTGAAATTGAATTTATCAGAATCAATACCGAATAGAACTCTTGATCTCCTTTTATTTAAACTCAGTACCACCCTCATTGCGTCCTGAATTTGTTTCCACCTTCATGAAAACCGCAGTACCACTGAAATCTTTTTTTTCTTCTTTTTCGCTGACTTTTCAACCGATGAAGCACGTGCACGTATATAAACTGGAGAGTCGACTTTGAAGGGTACCCAGAAGTACCCTACATCCTAGAATGTTCCGATGGGTCCTCCACATCACGCTTGAATTAAGAGCGACGCGTGAATTAGAAACACCACGTCCGGTACTTATTCACTCTTCCTCGTGTGTTGTAAGTTTAATCATGACAAAATGAGTAAAGTTATTTCAGAGGAAAATAGTAATTAATTCTAATTCACAGAATATCAAAACAAGAAAGTGGGTTTTTTTTAAAGTTACTGAAAAAAAGGAATCAGTTCTTTTCCATCTGCAATTAAGAGGGTGAAAGTGCGATAAATGTAAAAAGGGACAGTAGTCTTTCTGAATAAGGTTGTACAACTTAATGGCAATTAAGTGAGTCGTTCGCAATAGTAAAAGTAAACTACATCAACTTTAAGGAACTCTTCTACTTCTTTCTTTGCTCTCATTATTTTCTACAAAGCTTAATAGTAAAAACCAAAACATTTTTCCCCTATTGATTAAATTGAAATTTATATTTAATTTTCCCACTTTCAGGTAAAAAGCATTCTTTTCAAATATAGAAGCAGAAAGTTCAATTTTGATTTCCGTGGTGGAAGATAACTTTTATAGATAAAAGTTTCTTCCTTTGTATTCCACAACTCAATATCTCTGAGAGAAAGAGAGAGAGAGTAAGTTTTTATTATTTTTCAAAATCGAAAATAGTGTTTTATGGCACCATCCGTCGTCGAGTTTTGTGATCGAGAATGAAGTTTGTATCAATCTCACGTTGGTCAAAATCAGCCTCCATTTCCTCATCCCCACAACAAACAGAATTCTATTTTTCAATTCAACTTTTCTTGTCTTCCAGAACAATGATTAAATAGTGAATTTTGTTTTTGGAAGAAATGTTTTTTGTAAAACTGTGTAGAAAACTTGTTAAAACTCGGGGAGGCACTCTTGACCCCCTTAACTTTTGCAGAAAGAGAGTGAGAGAGAGAGTAATAGTCAAAAGGAGAATCTTAATTACAAAAGCAATTAGGCAATATTAGCGCGATTGTCTCGTAAATTGTGTCGGTGAAAACTTGTGTTCCGACAAATCTCGTAGGAAACTGTTTTAGTGTTTACACAAGGGAAAAGCAGGGTCTCTTATCTGCACTGCAGTGTGCACACGAACACCGCAGTCTGTCAGGTCTGGTTTAGTTATCCACTTATTTTTCAAAAGTTGATTTCAAAAATAATTAACTCGTAAAAATATGAATTTTTAAATAATTACGCTCTGGAAATGGATAATTTGCTTTTGTCATTAAATTTTCCTTTGGCTTTAAATTACGGTTTGAATAATTTTTTTTAAAAAAAGGGGAAAAGTTCAGACATTTGTAAAAAGAAGGTAATTAATAAAAAGCAATATTTTTATTAGCGGAAACTTAATTATGGTTGATGAATTATTGCATGTGGACATGAATTGAAAATTTTTTGTGGGAATAAGAGTAACATTCACTTAATTGTTTATATAAATTTTTCGATCAATCTTATCTGAGTGGATAAAATTGTTGAACGGAAATAAGGTGATTCATTTTTCATTGTATGACACGAGTTGGTGTAAAAGTATATATATATGTAACGAAATATACATTCTGATTGTAGATATGAAATATCAATTTCAGGAAAAGGGTTCGTTTGGTCAAGGTTATGGCTGTTACTCAGTGTTATTCAGACACTAAAGGTGCCTACTGTTTCAGTCACTATCCACGCAACGGCACCGATCAATACACCCCCAAACCCCAACGCTCGCGTACTTCCAAACCCAGTTCCCGACGCAATTCACGTTTCTCCTTTATTTTCTCTCAATTTACATAAAACATATATAAGTATATGGTAATTTTGTCAAATAATCAGAATTCGAATTGCTCCTCAGATGTACTCACAATTTCCTAGTACAGTATATATTCCATAATCAGAACACGTATATCGAGAAAAAAACAATTTCACATTCTTCGTAATGATGATATCTGCGATAAATTAATTTTCATTGTTATATCCCCACGATAATCAAAAATAAACATTTTACGTTTCAATCCCAATAATTTTAATTTTTTCGTCCGAAATATTTGATCCATCTTTTTTAATTCTGAAATTTTGACTTCGAATTCAGCGACCCCAAAAACCCTCGAGGAACAAGTTACAAATAATTCTCATTGGTTTTCAATTTTTCTCGTCCGCCATATTGGATCCGCCATTTTGAATGTTGACTTAAGTTTCGTAATGAGCTAACAGAAAATATCTTCCAAGTTTGAAAGAAATCAAATCAGTGGAATAAAACTTTCATTAAGATCGAAAAGAAGACAAAAATTTCAGCAACATTCTGAAAAATTCTCTACAACATTAGTTTAGAAATTTTAAAAATTCATTAGCTAAAGTGCATTAGATTAATTTTCCATTTTAACGCATTACATGATTGTTGTAATTCAAATTCAACATATTCGCGTAGACGCTTTTTGAATTACATTCCACGCTAATCCTTTGAGTACGTGATTCGCAGTTTGCTAATCGTTTGTTTGTGAAACTCACACGTTTTCAAAATGGCAATCAGAGTGGCTGCAACAGCACTTGAAAGTGAGACTCACGCGCCTTGAGAGAATTACAAAGTTTTAATTTAACTTATCGTTACTTGCTGTCCCTGAAGACTAACAAAAACTATACATAATAACTTTCAAAACTCTATTGTTTTTACTTAAGCAAAAAAAAATTTACTCTCCATAGTATACATTAGACGATTATTTTTAATTAACATATAAATCATTTTAAATTCCTTCATTTATTTTATAATTTTCCACCGGGATTTCACTAAATAGAAAATAAGAGGAATTAAATTTAAAATTCTATAAATGTTCTTATAAATGTTAAATGACATTCGCTGTGGAATCTCGGAGAAATAATTTTTTTTTAATTAAAAATATGCATTGGAAAATTTTTCAAGATTCAATTAATTTTCAAGGAAGAATTATTTCATTCTTAGAGAGGAATTTCTTAAGATTGTAAATTTATATATTTTACATATTAGTGAATTTGTCGTTTGCATGTATATATATTGGTTTGGAAAATTGCACTTTGTCGCCCAAAGCGAAGCGAGTGTAACGCCCTCCTTATTACTCTGCACTTCTGTTAGTACTCGTGAAGTTTCTAAATTCGTTAATGCGATTAGGAAAGTTTCTCTCCCTTCCGGTCTGATTTCCCGACCACGCCTCCTTGATTTTCATCGAAAGTTCCAGAGTCAAATTTGTAACACGTTGGATGGTTCACACCGTATCTTCCCCGTGCGTTACATAAATCTTAATACACGAAATCTGCTTTAAATTATTCAAACTATATATTCGATAAGACAATTCAAGATTCTATCATAACTTTCAACTTTTCCCTATACAACAATTCTTTATATTCTTCTGTTTACCAAAATGATTCTTAAACATTTCCTCTTCTTTTTTTTGCCATTGAAAACCCAGACTGACGATTTAAGAATTTTCTTAACTTTTTTTCCCCTCAATCTGTACGTTAATTTTGAACGATATCTGGATCTTTTTGTCTCTAAATGTGTAATTTAAGTGCCACAAGTATTTTTTTTAATTCGCCTCCTCAATTTTTAGGTAGATTCCTGCAATTATCGACATTTATCGTTCCTGTCGATAAGTGGGATTTCTTCCTATATATCATTTTGTAAAAATAAATTTTTCCCGTTGTCTTTGAGAGTAAACTAATGTATTATAATACTAGAAGGATGAGAAGCACTTTAACCCTGAGGATATCATAAAATATCAATATCTCACTTGAGTGACTCGCACCCTTACATATATTACTGGAATAATCTTTAAATTTGAAATACTTACCAACGTCCAAGTTTGTTCAAGATTGTCTCAATTTCTCCTTTTTTTAATCAATAAGTTTCCGAAATAAAAATTATTATTAATAAAAAAAGAGAAAAAATTCATTTTTATTACTAAAAAGAAAAATTATTTAAAACATACCCTTTTTTATGAAATTAGAAGAAAAATTATGAATTGAAAATAAAATACAAAACAGAAAAGAAATTATAAATGAAGAGAAAAACAGCAAAGTATGAGTAATATTAATTTTCAACTCTACTTTCGTTTGCTTTTGTTACACATTTTCTGAGAAAAAAAGACAACGAAATGCAGAAGGTATTATTATTCTCGGCTGTTTCGTTTACGTAACTACAAATTGCAGACAGTCATTATTGAGATTTTCTTTCACAATATTCCTTTTTTTTCTATGTTTCAAGCGAGTAACTAAAGTAGATATTGATATTTTGTAATAAAAGCATTCCAGTTATAAGTGCAATTTAATTTTTTTATATTGTAAATATATATACATATATAGAGAAACAAAATATAATACATTGCTGGCACATATAAATCAAAACATTTCAATCGTTTGTATTAATAATTGCTTGTAAAACAAAATGAAAAGTGGTTTATGATATCGTATTTTAAATAAAATTTAATTAAAAATCATTGTAATTTAATTTCACATGGAATTATTCAATTATAAAGTTTTGTAACATTAAAAACAAATTAAAAATTTTAACAAGTTTTATTGAAAAACATTTTTTTTATTGCTTTATTGTTATTGTTGGAAATAATTAATTTCTATAGGAAAATAATGATTTCGCTATTATATAGATTGAAAATATGGTAGTTAATAATTAGCCTTTCACAGCAAAAAATTAGTCGTGGAACGTAATTATTAACACTTTATATTTTTAAAAAAAAATTAAAAATTTTATACTTACTATCAAGAAATTTGAGTAGATAAGGAAAAGATTGCAAATTTCTTCAGCATTTGGAGTATTTTTTCTAATATTGGAAAGTGTCATGTATCACAATAATGTGCATCTCGCGGACCTTTGGGTCTGGGGAACTTTATTTCACGCGCATAACGCATGAAATAGGAATCCGAAGCATGAAATACGATGACGCTAGGGATGAAAATGTTCAGACGCATAGGACGAAACCGTCACTGGCGGATGAAAATGATATATCTCTTAAAATGGAAATTTCGTGCGGAATCTGTCGACAAAGCATGATCAAGATTGACTGCAGTGCGCACAAATCGGTTTTCTACGAATTTCGTCTACATTTTCTTTTCCAAAATTATTATTATTATTATCACACGAAAAGACTTTGATAAATGCAAAAAAAAATTCAATTATCGTCTTGTTAAGTGTGACAAATATTTAAAATTTGTCTCATCAACAAATCAAAGCTAAGCAAATGATTTGACTTTAATGAAAAAATTTTGTTTTTCCCTATTGAAATATTTTTTCAACTCTTTTAATGATAACATATTGATAAAATCTTAGCTGGAATTGTGAAGATTTTTATGTAATCTCGAATAAGTGTTTTCGCCGCATTGCGCGCATATTATAAAAACAGGTAGAGGAGTTTTCATAACTTTGTGGAATTTTTTTTTTGTTATACGATAAGAAATAAGCTCCTCACCAACAACGCACCATGCGATTCTGTCGTGAATGTTTTCTTTTACCGTGAACTTTCAACCGCGAATGAAAGTGCGCGCAAAATATTGTTGAGTCATTATAGTCAGATATGATTAAACTTTTTTTATAAGGCACCATAAAAAAAAATGAGGGCGATACTGTAGAAACAGAGGAAAATATTTTTAAGTAAGGGTCTCCTTTTATGAATGGCCTCGAACTTATTAGTTTACAGCCTCTTCGAACAAATAATAATATTCTCCTCCATTCTTTCTTTGAAAATCCTTTTTTCATATTTTTCAACCATGCATGATCCTGCTGGTATTTTCAAATTAATTCCCTACAGTTATGACTGAATTTAAAACAATTTTCTCAATTAAATAACTTTTCTTTTTTTAATTATACTTTGATATGGAATATTTTAATCTTGTTATATTTTTCCCGTTTTTAAATTCAATTACTATAAAAGCAGACCTTAGATGACAATTAAAGGGATGGGAATAATTATTGTAGTTTATTAAAAGAATACATAAAAAAATCTCTTTGCAGATATTTCTCTCAATAAAAAGCAAGGCAGATTTATATCCGCTAAATTAAACCCCCGGAATATTATCTTTTAATAAGGGAGATTTTAGTTCAGATTCAGCGAGGGGAGTTTCTCCACCATCATCTCTGGAGGATTTCATGGTCTAAAAATCCGTACGATATCTCGCCTGGCGTTATTATCTTCTTACCAATTTTTTTTTTTCAATTTTACTTTCCCTTTGCGTGAATTTTTACTAAATTTTTAGCTACTGGACCTGTAAGAATATTATTTGCTTTTCTTTTTAATGAAAAGTAGATTTAATTTCTGATTAGATGTTAACGAGAGAGAGAGAGAGAGAGAGAGTTGGATAATTATTCCCATCATTTCCTTCGTTTGTTCAGTGAATTGTGGGTAAAGATTTTCCGTTTTCTCAAGACAGATCAACCCCTTGTCGATAAAATGTACGTGACTGGATGAAAGTAGATGAGTGAAAATTCTAGGGGTTTCAAATCCACGGGATTGTCGTACAAATTAATTCAAATATTTGACATTGCTTGTGTCCCGGCTCCTTACCCTCCTTGAATATACTAAAAAGGAGAAATACCCAAGGTTGTGAAAACCCTAATCCTAACTAAAATCCAGACACAAATGTAAATATGGCCAAAACCTTATTGTACTTTCTTTCTTTTTTTTTTGCAAAAAACTTGGAATGGAAAATATTTTATTTGAAATAAAAGAAATACGTTTGACTTTTTCTAAATGACGAAACGTGAAATATATTAGACTCAAAAGTGTTTCACTGTAATTCAAAGGAAACATAAACGGGAGTGTCGCAAAGTAAATGTATTTTTTATAGAAAAAAATAAAAAATAGAAAATATGAGAGAGAGTTTCTCTTGAAACAGTTTTTATGCTCGAGAAATATGTTAAATATTATATGTCCAAAGAGTAGAAGGTGTTTCTAGATATCGCTGCCATATATCCATCATAACCAACATTTTTTATTTTATCGTCCCAAAGACATTTCGAAAGTAACAACTCATTGTTGGGATTATATTCATTTAAGGCAGAGAGAGAGAGAAAAATAGATGGCAGATGAATCATTGTTTTAATTAAAAATGATTATAAAATTCGTGATTATGAAGCTGGAAGGAAATATCTAAAACTTTATATGCCTTCTCAAAAGATACTAAAATTTTCAAATCTGCTGCCGTTGCTATAATTAAAAAAAAAATCCTTAAAGCTTTAGAATTACTGCTAATTACGTGTACTTTTCCTTAACGAGCATTTTAAATCTAAATGAACAGTTTACTAAATCTCATTAACAAATTTATTCCTGGATCAAGTTTAAACTATATTACAGTTGTTATGTATACATTTTAATCATGATGATCCTCGATTATCATAAAACTCCGATAGTGAATACGCATCATTATTATTAGATTTTAGCTTAATTGCAAATTATATATATACAGAAAATGAAAATCATTTCTATTAATGATAATTCATATTTTCTTTCATTTATTATAATAATTTTTGAAAAACATAACAATAAAAAGAATATAAAGATTTACAGAGTAAGTAAAATTAGAAATATAATAAAAGATTTTGCGTGATTTTAAGAAAGTTTTTCACGAAACTAATATATATTTACCGGAATTTCCAATACGAAGTTAAGGAAAACTTTTTAACCTGGGGTTAACTTTCCATCATGTGAAAAATAAAATAAAAATTTAATTATATAGTTATTTTCACAAGAAACTTTGGTCTTTCGGAACAAGATTACCTAATTAATTTAGGTCATTCCCGTAACTTATTTTGAACTTCCTAACTCGATATTTTAGGCCTATTCTTCAATTTTTTTTTGGTACGATTTTTGATTATGAAAACGCATTTCCATTTATATTATTCTCCTTTTTTTATATTTAATGTTTAATATATCATGATATTATTATAATTCTTTCTGAAAGTTTCTTTAACGTGATGTGCCTACTGATTTTCAAAGAAGTACATAATATCCCGGCAATACGTCACGAGAGCTGCCGGTCATATAATACCACAATACCCTCTTATTGTGTAAACTCCCCTTTTCTGCTTGCCAAGTAGTCCGCATAATATTAATGAAGATTTATTACTTCTTGAGATTTTATGGTTTATCCTTTTACGATCTAACCTCTCGAAGAAGTTTTTTAATTTTATCTTCTCCGGCAAAGTTTTATACTGATTTTATGTATCTTCTTAATAGGCTAATGATTGTTACTGGAATTATAAATTAATATACTGTGTTTTGACATAGTATATTAAAAAAAAAGAAAGAAAAAAGAGAATCCCAATTTATAATCGCTTTTAATTAATGCAAATCTATACTGTTTTTCACGAAAGTGATTATTAATGTAGGGCTCTAATCACGCGCTATAATTTCATTTCTGAAAATAGAGTTACGGTGTTAACTTTGAAAATTTGCTCCTGTCAGTTACATTACAACTGTTCCCTGAGGAATGACGATAGACGTGTACTGTTAACCACGTAATGTGAATTTACGTTACGTGCGCTACCCTCTTTTTGTTTGCAGTCAGATAAACGCGAACCCATCACACTGCCAAATGACATTAATCAAAATTTGCATTATAATAGGTTTGAGCGTTCGTGATCATTACAATGATTTCTGTGTTTAGGAAATGTCTGCAAATAGCGGAAAATTCGGAAATTAATAGAAAACTAATTTTTCTTTATCAAAGTGTTAAAATTTATGTGAATTGTGTTGACCGCTACGGAATAATATTCTATCGGATAAATTCAACATCGAATTCTTCTGCATAGGAGAATTTAAAATTTTTTGTTTGCAATTGTGAGAAAAGAAATTTCAAAATTTGCAATTCTCTTTCATTATATAAGAGACTGCGGAAGGATGCTTATATTTTTCTTGTAGAAAGTGCCCTAAAGGCGCTGGAAGTGCCCAGACATTTGCGTCGGAACACCGGCATGATAATTGCAAAGAAGTTAATTAAGAACCCTGTTGGAATGTTCCAATTTACATTTCCGCCCATCCATTTGCGTCTGAGCGGTAGCAACGAACTGTGGGTGGATGCGAAAGTGAAGCGAGGAGAGGTAAAGGTTAAGGATCATGGTTCTCTTCCGCTTTTAACTGAATTCCATAGCTGGGTTTTGGGAGCTTGCACGCGCTATAGAATAAAAGGGTATGAAGAAGAAGAAGAAAACGGAAAGAAGGGGAGAGTTAGTACAAGTTGCACGAAGGAAAAGTGAAATGAAAAGCGGTCGTTTTCGTCTTTTGTTCATTGGAGGGGCGGGGGATTATTTTTCGGTAGTGTCGCGCCTAAAACAACTTTCTAAAAATATTCCATTTCTTTTCCGGTCGAGGGTCCTGAGGGATGTTGACCTACAAGAATTGGAGGGTTTTAGATTGTGTGCTGGTCTCGTTTCTTTGGATGATAAGTTTTGTCAGGCGTAACTTTACCTTTTTGTTCTTTCTTCGTTTTGTGAATGCTAAGATTTTTTCAATTTGGATGAACATAAATTATTCGCTTGACTTTCATTTATTTTTGTTTAAAAAAAATTGTGAATTTATAATTGTTTATTTACAATCGGCTTGTGGACGATAAAGAAAGTTTCGTTTGTCCCAAACCTTACTCGCCGTTGTGAAGGTTTCGCTATTGGTACCCATGCGTATGGTGGGGGTACTCTCGAGCCCCATTGGTGGACTTCGGGCCTTTCTTCCAGTCCGTGTGCTCAATAGACTTCAAAATTCTCTCGCGAAACCATTTCTCCAAAGTTTTTTACCTTTTATTTCAAGAATCGTTAATTTTAACTTTAAATTTAGAATCCCTGTCTTTAAAAGTGGGTCCTTGGTAATTATTCTAGTCTTGATGGTAGAACTGTTGATACGTTATGCGCTGCTGAGAAAGAGGCGAAGAACAAGGTTTCGCGACTCCTCCTTGGTTTTCTTGCTCAGTAGGGACATTTCTCTGCGCGAGAAGGTTAATTACGATTTTAATTAGTAACACGCACGAGTGCAGTCATGGTGCAAGATGGATGTACAACACTAAGTCCCGGAACTGAAACACCCACTTGCCACCGCTTTGCCATACACTATGAACTTTCTCTTATATTAAATCGGCGGTGTTAGTCTGCATGCTCTTATGAAAGTAATTAAATCTCAGCGTGTCCTTCCTTTACACGTACGAGATTTGTGTTATTTCAGTGAAAAAAAAGTAGTGAAACGTTTCACATGCTTCAGTATTAAATTAAAATTTTTTTTCCAAAACTACAATCTTGCGATTGTAACTTTCTTTCGGATAATATGTTAGCGGAATGTAAGGAAAGAAAATTTTTGTCGTAAACTATTTTTTACACTGACCGCACTGACCCAAATAAAAGTTACTTTATATTTACATTTTTCAGCATTTCACGAATATTTTCTGGAAAATATTTTCCAAGCATTTTTCATTAAAGTAATAGAGATTTCTTTGGAATTTTAATATAAAAGACAGTATTTAAGTTTGTTAGTAGAATAAATATGACTAAATGAAACGGGTGGAAATAATTTAGTTGATATAGAAATAGTGGATTTAATTTTGTCTTAAATATTTCGCGAGAGTATATCTTTTGCGCCACTCGAGGATTCTTCAAGTTTTGCTTCTCCAGGTGGATAATGCATGCACTATCAGTATTCTCCTGCAGTCAATAACGGCACATGGAAAGTGTACTGACTAAATTTCCATAGAGATTTCTTCAGACTGTGTATGGAAATCCGAAACTGAAAAACAACGGAAATCAAACGCTGCTCTCCCATGATTCGATCGAATTTACTCCCTGAAAAAAATTCTATCCGAAACAGTATCTTTCATACTGAATAATGCATTTTCAATTTTATTCTAAAGATGCCTGAATTATGTCGTCGTAATACGAACGTTCTCGACAACAAATTATATCAATGTTGGAGTTTTTATTTCAGAAACTCCTAGTTTGGAAAAACTACACAGTTTCTAAATTGCAAATTACCCAGTGTCCTCTGATAATTTTAAACTACC
>CM065461.1:43986965-44029282 GCA_032872475.1 Leptopilina myrica (nomen nudum)
AGTAAGAGGGGAGGGGGGAATAAAGGTGCTGAGGTGGGAGAAAGGCTGCTCACGTATTATTTCCCCTGAGGCACTTTTCAACCCCATGAGACAAGGGCGGCTTGTTGGCCCAAAGTTCCGTCTTTTCTGTCTCGACTTTTTCCACTTGTTTGGTTGCCGCAGAGGAAAAAAAATTTCCCAAGTTAAAGAGAGAAAAAGTGTGAGGCGAAAAGCGAGGAAGTGGACGACTTTAACTTTTGATAGTGGAATAGCGTTCTCAAGTTTGATGAGATTTTACCCTGGGACGCGGTGAAAATGATACCCCACACCACGGCTCGATACTACGTCACCTGCTTTACATATTATGGACTCATGATACTTTACTTTCGTACTACTTTCTAACTTGCGCTTACTTGTGCTTTGGAAAATTTTCGAGTATTTTCGCCCAAAGAGTGTAATAAAAAGACAGTCGTAAGCTATAAAAATTGCGAAAAATTATTATCCTCCATGAATAGTCAAAGGGGGGAATTTTATTGAAAATTTCTATCAGAAAGTCATTCTAAAAATAACAATCAATTTTTTTGTCAAAATCCAAGAAAAAATCGTTTTTTTTTATTTATTTATACAACATTTTAACTTGATTTTGTCGAATGTTCATTAGGGGCGGAAGTGAAAATCGTTATTTGCTCTTGGCATATGTATAAATAAAAGTATATACATATATATTCGTTTGTATACAACAAAACCGGGCTTCACGCGAGAACGCAAAATCGAGTCGAATAAATAATACTCACGAAGAGTAGAACGAGCAAATCCCTAAGGTTTTTATTTTATTTACCACGCTTCACTGCAAATTTAATATCGTCGTGGTGCTACTGTACTATAGTATTCCAACATCCCTTGCCCAACGTATGCGGAATATTTGCATAAAATCCAAGAGCTATATATTGCCAACGGATTACTGCGAGAGTGTCAGGGGCATAAGTACTTTCAAGAATTTTGACTATTAGAATTATTTTAATTGTTTCACTTAAACCAGGTTGAATAAAACTAATCCCGGCACCTTTAAAAAGTTGGAAAATTCATTAAGTTGTACACTTTAAGTGAAAATTAACCTCCAACAGATTAATATATTGCCGTTCAAATATAATTATTTTATTTTTAATAAATTATTTCTCTTTCAGATTAAATAGAGTTATTATTTCTCTTCCTTCGCGCTGTTTATAATTAACATTTGAATTTTAATCCTTCAGGATATTTTAACTTTTTAAAAGCTCTCTACTTTGCTCGCTTTGTGTATTACTTTTATTTTTAAAAATACATATATGATACAATTTTTAAATTCACATTCTACTTTGTAATAAAATTACAGCTGTTATACGTATACTGTAATTTTCCGTGAAGTATGATAAAAACATTTTCATTGTGAAAATAATTTTACGACCAAGTAATCACAGTGATGAAAATGGAGCAAATACAAAAATTATCTCTATAGTGAAAAAAAAACTTTTTTTAAATCCTAAAAGACTAATTAATTTTTTCTGTAAAAATAGATACCTATAAGTTTTAAAATTTAATTCCAGAGCAAAAAATCCCTTCCGAGCATTTGAAAATCAACTAACACTTTTTGATAAAACTTTCCGGCTGATAAAAAATATTTTATTTCTTTTTAAAATTTCCTGAATTAAGTAACGAATAACGTACAAATTCTATTATCAGTAACAAGTAGATTATTAAATAATTATTGTGAATTTTAATGTAAATTTATCATCATTATTAAAACCCATTTTCAAGATAATTTTCCATCAATATCTGACAACACGTGAACGTAATTTAATTTACATGTTTATTATAATGACTAATCTATACAAATTAATTGAAAATTTTAACAAACTGTGGAATTAAACAAATTAGATATTAATACACGCGGGGTTGTTATTAAAGAGACAGAATTTAATTATTATTTGTCAATCACTTGGTAAATGCTATTTTCAGATTTACTAAACCATCGAATTTATGAAATTCATTTTGGAATTATATAAATGAAAATCTCGATGAAAATTGAAAATAGAGGGTTGAGAAAAATTTATTGCGGTTTCAAATCGTGGAACCCCCTTGTTATTATATCGTGACTTTTTTTTTGTCGTCGTCCACGGGTTTTGCGATAGAGAAAAATGCCATAGAATTCAAGGTTGTAATTTATGCCTGATTTAATTTATTCTTTGTTGGACGCGTACATCGCGCGGTAACACGTACGCACAATACACGCACATACTGAGAACCCAGGAACAAAAGCGTTTTTTTTTTAAACGAATTTATAGCTGTGAGCCAGGAGTTACCACAAGCACGCTGACTACCACTAACCCTCCACGTTTATACAGCTTGCGAACTCCTCGTTTTTGACTCTTTTCACTGCCCACTTTCAAAAATTCACATTCTCGACATTCACAAGAAGAATGTAGATTTGCATTTTGTAAAAGAAATTTTGGAAAAAGAATTTTTTTCCACAAGAAAAATTAAAAATTGATGAATTTTTAATCTTGGTTTCATTCTCTAATAGCAAGGGATTTGTGTAATTGTTAAACTACTGCTTCCTTGATAATAAGGCAGTATTAGGGTGAAGGTGGAATTTCACCCACTGTTAAATGTGTTCCCATTCATCCATCACGTACTGCCCAACCTGCCAACACTCCATCATCCCCAAGCTTAGATTATCTCTACCTTCGTCCTGTCGTCGCTTACACGGAAGTTATTCACTATTCTCTGATTTCCTACTTGAATTTCAAGGCCTTCTGGCAAACGAGTTAAGTGGAAGACTTTATGTTTTTCACTCAATTGAAGCATATCAATCTTCATTTTTCGACTAACGGAAAAAAGATGTTGTTGTTTCCAGAATTTCAATTCTCGCTAGTGCTTCAAATATTCTTTACCTCATACACTTCATTGTAACAAGTATTGCATCATAATTTTACTCATTTTCTCATAGTATTCCTACTTTTTCAACAAAGCACTAAATATTATCAGTCCTACACCAAAATGTTTTTAAAAAAGCAGTTTAAATAAATGCCCTACTCGACAAGCAAGTGTTTAAAAAAATTTTTGTGGTATCATGTTCCAATTGTGCAAAGACAGAACATACCCACGACAAAAGGAATTGCATTAGAAAGTTTTTGCGAATTCTGGTGACAAAAGAGACAATCACAAAGAAAGAGGATGACACACGAAGACCAGGAATTTTTAGACTCTCAAACAATGATCGAGAAATAAATTCAACACCATACGAGAGTATAACGAAAAGAATCCCGAAGCATTAGACACACAATGAATCAATATGCGAAAGAACCGATATAAAAGAAAAACTTTTACATCACTTTTATTTTGTTCTTTTATTGACGATTTTTTGATATATCTAAAAAAGAGATAATAAATAGTAAATTGACATACGTGCAGACATGAAGGGCCTTTGCTTTTTGAAATTGCAAATAAATTCAAAGAAATCGTGTAAAAAAAAAGTAGATAAACATAAAACGAAAAAACATCTAGCTAGTCTGAATGTGTACAAATTACCATGTTTCCCGCATGCAATTCAGACGCACGCTAAACAAATAAAACATACAGTATATGACAATTTGTCCCGATAGCGCAGACAAGGAATATTTCCAATACATCAGTTCCTGTTAAAGCTCAATATCATTAGCAAACAAAACGTGACGGTAAACATAAAATACAGAGATGTTAACTATTCAATAATTGTGATAGAAAATTGACCAAATATTTTTTTTTTTTGTAACACTTGTTACAACTTTACAAAATAATAAATTGGTTCTTGTTGGGAATGGTTGACACAATTGATAGAGACAGGATAATTCTTACAGAAAAGTTTTTCTTTGTGACTAAATGAATTTCTTTCAACCACTAAATCTTTAGATTCTATGCGACGATTTTAATTCTTTGATATCCTAGCTCGAGAGTTAGGAAATTTAAAATTATGTTTGCATTTTTTTTTAATATTTGAAAAAAAATCGTATAATGAAGCCAGGACCATCTTCCATTGTGCATGATAAAATTGTTTTACAATCGGTTCAATTCTCACTCTGGGAATATAATTGCAACGGAAACTTCGTATAAAGAGATGGAGGAAAATTAATTGATTCGTTAAGAATAACAAAAAACCAATTAAGAGATGTATTACGGTTGTTTGTTAGCCAATACAATTCTCTGAAAATAAATTTTACCTCGCCCGAACTATCCGGCTATTGAGACTCGTGAAAACGATTGAAATGTCGTAACTTTGAAGAGCTGTTTTTGTAATAGAACAGATATTTTAACTTGAAAACAGGGTTAGGCGGTGGTTCGTTAGCGTTATAATTGTGCATGGGAAAAAAAAACCCGATGAGATGTTATTGGAACGTTAACGGAGTTTATCTTTCATTAGTCCGGTAATGCTTTGCGTTTTCTTCCTTCCTCGTTAACAGTATACTCTTGAATTCCGATAGACTTTCTTTTTTTAAACGTATTGTTTCTAAAGTTATGAATTTGCATATATTTTAATTCACCTTCATTACGATTTGTATGTACTTTATGGAAAATTAAAAATTTGTTGTTTTGTGATAACTTGTGTTTTCTCCTTTCTTATCTAAGATGATATGAAATATTTCTATAGCGCTATAATACTTCCTTTTGCAAGCATCGATTTTCGTTCAACTTATTAGTAATCCTAAAACGTAGAGTCAATACTGCATACACGAATGGAGTATTTCAGCTGTAAGTCACGAACACTAGGTATATAGATACACAGAGGAGAAAATGTGCAGTTTGTGTCCCTGTGTGTGTGTGTGTATTCACATAAATATGCTATATACATTTATATGGTGGAATACGTGTGATATGTAGAATATACAATTCCACTTGGCTCGGAAAAAGCTTTATACGCATGCGAATTGTCGAGATATAGTCAAGCTTCACATTTGCGAGTGACAGGACTGCAGAAACAATGCATTGCATCTGTCCACTAGATATTCTCAACTACAATTCTGTCGTTTCAGCCTCGCCTTCTTTATTCCTACTTTTCTCGTGTCTTAAAGAAAAACGCAGTCAAGAAGTAAAGTCGCAGAAGCTTATTTCCCGGGGCACCTCTTTCACACTGGAATCACACGTCAAAACTCTGAAAAATCACTCTAAAATGCATAACAACGAACACTGTTATTTATACTGTTCTCCATTCTGTTTCCAGAGAACCGCCAATTTTTTTTTTAAATCATACAGATATCTTGTACAATTCTTCATTCTACTAACACTACATTCTAATTTGTAAATTATTTTACAATTTTTGGTACGAATAAACTTTGTATCTGATTTGATTATCATCAGAATAGAGAGGGAATTTTCGCACCTGAAAGAGTGGTACTAAAATAAAAAATTTGATCGATTTTTCTCCAACGAGTCAATTTACCGACGTGGTTAGGTTTTTGCCTAAGACAATCCCGAAACGAATTTCAATAATGGAAGTCGTTACTATCTTGGGGTAATTGAATCTTATCGTGGATAGAAAGGGGCGAGTCACGCGATCGGAAAATCACGGTATTTAAGTGACTTCCTTGCTTTCGAAGCCTTAGGGAATCTTGGACCTTTTTTTTCAACGAAATATTCTATCAATAAAGTAAACTTCCAGCGCAGTAACTACTAAAAGCTATTAAATCTTTTCGCCTATCGTTCACGATACAACTGTTTTTCGCAAAGATCCATTTTCTCCGTTGTCTTCAAACTTTTAGATCTGTATCGTCTACATTGTAAAGTAGACAATTCTCGAAAGTTTTGCCGAAATTGATTTAAAATTTTACAACTACATTGCCCATTATATAGTTGGTCCTTTTAGTCAATTTTAGATAAAACTGTTTTTAGGAAAATAAAGAAAAAAGTAAAAAAAATGAATTAGAGACCGGATTCTCAGGTGTCCTTTTCCGAATTGCGAAACACAATATTTATCGAGAAAATCGATTTTCTGGTTGGGGATATTAGTCACTCGTTGGTTAAATAAAACGGCAATTGCGAATCGAGTGTGCACATTTTGTGTCGTAAATATTCTTGTACAGTGGCTAACCCCTGCAAACGTCCAACAGAATTAATTTCATCGCAACTTGCATCACTGTCGGTCGTTAGCCAGAAAAACAAATACAAATACTATAATTGTATAGTATTCGTATTTCCGGCAGTCAAAAGCTGTCCGGTAAATTGACCAGCTTATAATTCATGTTAATTTATGTATTTCCTCGAATAAAAATTATTAATTTACACGACTCAATAAGTTTTCTTAAAGAATAAGTTTTCACTTTTTTTTTACTTCAGGATAGTGTGAGGCACAGTCCCTACTAAAAGTTACATGATTTTTTGTCCCTCTTTGATAAACTTCAGAGTTGTTTTAGAAAAATTATTTACAAACTTAATAAAGTTGGAAGTTAATAATAATCTTGCAAAGCAGTGTAGGCAAATGCAGACGAATTTTAATTATTCTCTGCCAATTGCAATTACAAAAGTACGTTGGGAATATGCATACAGTTAAAATAGCCGCGAGCTAAAAAGCCATTTTAAGCTGGCTCTATTAAATTTTTTTACATCACTTTCATTTTATTTGATCAGTGGAAAATTTCACGCAATGCTCGTTAAAAGCTTTATTCACACTTAACAATAAATATCTTCTATTTTTTATGACAAATTTCAAAAATCCATTAAGATTATCATGCAAACGAAATGCAACAATTTTTTGTCAAGAAAGTTGTTTTTGAAAAAAAAGTGCCAAGAATTATTAATTAAACTAATTTTCGCCTCTGTGTCTTTGATTATTCAATTTTACCGCATTTCTAAAGCAGAGTTACAATTATTAATCTGAATCAAATGTCATACGCAAACACGTACACGCAAGTCGAAAACATATACAAGTCAACAAACAATTAATAAATGGAAACATAGCTGTATGCAATTAATGTGATTGTAATCAGACTCTATGCACGAACGTTATTAAATTTTCGAGGACAGTGTAAGCTAATACAAACGTATATATATATATATATATATGTGTATTCTTTCACAAAATTTCGATTAGTGTCGAAATATAATTCATTACGTTTCCAAACGGAATCAGGGGAAAATATTTATATCATTAATTGCAAAGTTATTGTTATATTCCTTGTCAGGTCTTTAACACCATCTTGTAATTCGACGTTGCATGTTTCTAGAGTGTCATTATAAAAATGTTCATCTACTAATTAACTGCACGCAGACGACGAGGAGACCGTTTAATCAATATTTCGTCATTTCCCCGATGAACCGCCTATTCGTCGTAAAACTCCTATCAGCAACCTATGCAACACCATAATCGTGTACTTCGACTAAAAATGTAAATTCACATTACAAAACATATCACTCAAGATTTTTAAATTTTAAATAAACCCATAATTTAATGATTAAAAAATTATATATAACGCTTATAAATAAATCATCATCTTGTGTAAGAAATTCCAAAAATAATCATTAAGGTACTTAAGAATTACTCTTGAAAAAATTTATTTTCCACAGAATTTCTTTAAAACTATGTGAAAATGTTTCTTCAATTACCCTCAAAATGTGGTGAAAATTTCGAAACCATTGGAATGCTAAATTTTGAGATATTCAAGTTCCAACACTCACTTTTACATGCGTTTATGTTCAAAATAAAAAGAACAATATCTCGTTTTTTGACATGGTAAGGGGTTTTGAAATTTCCACCCCATTTAAAGAACGACCAAAGAGACATTTTCTCAAAATTTCAAGAAAATCTATCGAAAATAAATTTTTTTGAGAGTAGCAGTCGGAGTCGAGTTCCTTATACGATAAGTAGAGTATAGACTAGCACAGTAGCTAGAGTAGAAATGACACAAATTAAATTATCGACGAGAATTAATAATTAAGAAAAAACTCTCGAATTACTTACAGATAAACCCTGTGACCGCAAGTCCGCAACAATAGTTTCAATTAATGAGAACCCCTTTTTTCATTGACATTTAAAAATGTTCAATTAAAAACAACCTTGTTAACTCTCTCACAAAATCGAAGCTTAAAAATCCAATTGCTTTTAATTTAATTATTTATCTTCAAGTTTATTTCTAGACTCAATTTCAAAAGAAAAGGTTACAAGATCAAATCCACTGGAATTCTTTACAATTTGTATTAATTGTCCTTTCAAAAAAGTGTGCATAATAAAAATTCAATTAAAAAATATTTGCATAAAGAAGTACCTTTTTTTGCAAGAATATCCATATCTTGGGTCATTCAATCTTCTTGAAAACTGTAACGAAAAATGAATATTTATCATCATTCAAAAAAAATATACATATATAAATTAAGAAATGAAAATCTAATGAATTAAAAAATTTAATCAATAAGATACAATTATACTTTTGTCAGAAGTATAAAGATACAAAATGTTTTACCCTCGAGATTTAGTTAATAATCTTCAAAAGCTAGAAAACATTTCTGAAACAAAAAAGAGAAAAATCGTTTTGAATTCAGTTGACTGTTATTAAATTAATTCCAAGAAAGTGCAATTAATGGAATTACTACTTCAAGTCCCCGAACAAAACTGATTGCGAAAAAGAGTTTTGTAAAGATTCACTTCGAGTTTCAATAAAACTGCAAATACAGTTTGAATTTTTTTTTTATTTTTTCCCCCCCACTTACCTCCGCTTAATTAGTATTTTCTTCTTTCAAAAAGACCTTTGATCGTTGTCTTTGCAAATTTTTTTATTTTTTTGTTGAAATTATATAATTTTTCTAGCGATGAAAAGGGAAAAAGAGCGTCCTACAATCTTAGTTTATCTTTCTCAAACAAAGAACGCAGAAACGTCGAATAAAGCACTTTAGACACTTTAAGGAAAAGTTGAATAAAGAAAAGAAAAAAAGTCAGATAGTAGGTATTGTATTGAACAAAAGTCAATAGTGCAGGGAGTTTTGCAACATAGAGAGTCTTTGCACGCAATCACGGACTTTCGTGAGAATAAGCTTTATCCTAGAGATTGGCCAATTCTGGTATAAAATCTCCAAGTCAATTGGCAAATGATTTCTTTATCTTTCAAAATGAATATTTACTTTGTTTTGACTGATTTTTCCTTACTGCGACTAATCGACAAGTTGTAAAAATAATTAAATAAAAATTAAAAATTTTTTAAAGACTGTATTATTTTTAACTTCCATTTATGGAGACGATTTGTAAATCTCTAGTTATTAGTTACTGATAAAGTTCATTGACAACGTTTACTAACAATGCTTTTTGGTACTAATTGGAAAAAGCATTGTTGCCGAGATTCAATTTTAAAACTAAATGTTTTCGTTTGGATGAAAGGAAAGGAAAGGAAAATGATAGTTCATTTGAAGTGAACGTTTATCACCAGGGTAGATGAGCTCATAAAACCTTCGTACTCATCCGCACTGTAGAAACATCACCCTAGGAATACATTTAAATATAATTCAAAGCAGGACGCGTGTTCTGTCCAAATGCGTTTATGTTAATGCGAATTCTCAAAGTTATTGCGACACGATGTGTTCAGCTGCGACCCGCGGTTTCAGCTTAGCGCCCGGTTTAGCAAGGAGTTTACGATAATTCCTGTTGAGCATGTCGCCTCCGAAATCCATTTAGAAAATAAATCCCGTGTTCCTGCGCTACATTATGAAGCAAATAACCAAAATACGCTTTTCATGGACCAAAAAACGCGCAAATGAGACGAATTATTCACAAATGTTTGCTGTATTCTTGATCATTTTTATTAAGTGTAAACAATATTGTTGGTGGAACATTGTTGCGGTGATTGAAGAAAGTAGGAAAGTTGGGAAATATTTTTTATGAAGTAGTTTGGCGAAACTTTTTTTTAGCGATATTTTTAATGGACTTTAAAATTACTCTCAAAGGCCGCACCCTTTCCCAAATTACCTTTGTGTGCTCCTCGAGCTCTATCGATTCCACGCAGACACTGACTATTCTTACCTGCGCAGTTTTCGACCTAAGCCATATATTAAACCTGAACATAACTCTTCAGCAGTGTAAAAAATCGTCGACACAGTTTCTCGATTTTTCCCCCAGCAGAAATTACATCACAATTAGAAATTTACAGAGTTCTTTTCAAGCTCAATGTTAAAATGAAACAGAATGGAACATAACAAAGAATTGGTTTTACGGACGATTTACAGAAAAACCCATTTCGCCCCGTAAAACTTCTATATCTGTTCGAAAGATTATCGAGCGCTTTTTGGGGACTCTCTCTCTCTCTCACCATCTTGAGAGAAGTCGAGTCGCGAGTTTTTATCGCGTGAAAATTCCGCGCTTCAAACCCAGCGGAAATGGAAGGGAAAGCAAACAGGGTTCCGCGGGATAGCGCACATTGGAATCTGTGCCAATGGATTTGCCGACGCTCTTATTTGCAGGAGCTGACGGAAAATGTGAAAAATTCCTATTAAGGGATTCCAATAAGATGTGGGGTGAAGTCAAAGTTGCGCGGGTGTCGGGAACATAAAACATAATATTATTTTCAGAAAGCGGCGGCGCGAGAATTCAATTTCAACCACGTGGCATATAATAGTACTTATCGTTCCTTAATGCACCACTGCCTATACAATACAAAATTTCATTCTAAAAATATACTCACTCTTTACTTTTATCTGTCTCCGAATTTTTACGAAAGGATTTCAAAATATCTTATATCTCTTTTCATCAATCTCAAATTTTTCTAATCGGAGGATAATAAATATTCAATTATAATTAGAAGCAGAATTAGAAGCAAGTCTACGAATCAGATAGGCTGGAGTAAATTACGTTTTCAATTATTCTCAAGAAGAAAACTAAAAAGATTACCCATCCAAGATTGGCACTTTCTTCAATGAGAAAGGAAAAGACGGGTTCAATCTCTTACGCAACGCTAAATAATTCCAAAGATCAGGAAACCCCACTGAGGTCGGATTCTCAAGACGATTCCACTCAAAGTGTCGAACCTCGCCCATTTGAGGTTGACTGAGCTGCACCCTACTCTCATTTGTATAATCTGGCAATGCCATTATTGGGATCCTTTCATTACACCCAGCGGAGATAAGTAACTTTATTATTCTATTGAGAGAAAAAAACTTTTCCAAACTCAAAAATTAATATTCACTTCTTTATAAACGAATCAAAAATTATGAATCTTTTTTATCTTTCTTTAGGAAACATACACCTGAAATTGACTCTTTCAGTTATTTTTCTATTTTCAGTCCGTTTTATTACTTTATGAAGCAGGTATCTTATAAAAAACTCAGTAATCACTTCCCTCTTGAAAGTAATTAACACCTTTATGTATCTTATATTCATAGCAGAAAGTTGATTATCCACATCATTGGAACAGGATGTTATTGATTTTTCTTTATTTAGAAGGTAAAATTAAATAAACTTGAAAAATAGTTCAAGTTGAAAAAAATTACTTTATTAAAGTTTCTAATTAAATTGGAGCAATATTAAGTACTTAGAAATCAGAGTATTATTAAGGAAATAAATTTTTCTTTAACATTTTCTTCACATTGAAAATTCTTTTCCTCCAGTTTCTTCAACTTTTACTAATCTTTAGCTGAAAAGTTAATTAGAACTGCGGATAATATTAGAGAACGTGGGAACAATTCAACATCACTGAGGAATAATAATTAAACGCTAAAGGAAATCGTTTACCATTTTCTCTCACATAAACAAAGCTTTGTTAGGTCCAGGTCTAATCAATAGGGTTGTCGATAATTAACAAAGGAGAGTTTCAAGCTCTTTCCTTTGACGAATCAGTAATCCAAACCCAACACTATTCATTAGAGGACTAGTGAAATACTCATTTTCAAAAACAATATCGAAAAATTAAATTCAATAAAATATTTGCCAAACTGTGGTTTATAGTTTGTTGAATCGTAATCAGTAATTATCAGAGGGGAATAGTAAGAGTAAAGCTAAAACCGAGTATTATGTTACAATGTTTCCCTACTCTCTTTGTGCGTGAAACTGAACCTTTCCAAACAGTGCTTTAATCATTCTACATCAAAAGTACAAAGTTTCTTAAAAATTCCGCAATAGAGCAAAGAATTTATTTTCAAATAAATACTTCATTTATATTCTGTTGGAAATGATTTACTGTTGGGAAAGAGTTTTATTGTTAATTTGCATACAACATGGATGGAGAGATTTTTACAAAAGGCAAAAGCTTCATAGCTGTATTCAAAAATATGTGATAGCAAATAAAATAGATATGTACATAGTGTGGCAAGAGTGGAGGATTAGAATGGAAGATGGATTCGAATCTTCCGTTTTCCTGGAGAGTATCCTAGATACCCCATCCTCAATATATCTTCGAGTATATAAAGCATTTATATAAAACCATTGTCCTCCTGGACTCTTGGTGTGATTTTCCTCTCTGATACTTTGTATTCCCTTTACTTTCAATACACTGTCCTCTACACATCCAGCTCATGTTTGAGTAATGGCACGGGATTATACAAAGCTCAGACTGAAAACTCCTTAAAATTGTCCTTTCACTTCGTGCCTCGTTGAGATAAAGTCTCACACACACATACATTCGGGATTAAAGTTCAAGTCTCCTACACTTTTTTCCCCAGTTAATTCACTAAAACAGATCATAGTCTGAAATATTATTATCCGCTCGGTTCGCGAGTATAGAATACTTTTCCCAACTGCAATTTGTGGATAAACGAAAAATATTACCTGCAATATTATCAGATTATCGCTACAAAGAAAAATTATCCTCTATAAATGAAAAATCATCTCTCGCTAAAAGTATTAATGATATTAATGTAATTTTCCTTTAACAAGAAACCATTACATTCTTAATCTATCTAAAGAAATTAACACAATTAGGCTTATCATTCAAAGTAATTGAAAGGTTTGAAAAGTTAGTTTATGACTCGAAGCACGAAACTTCCGGTAATTTCCCTTTACTCTAAAAGGAAAATTTTTTCCGTTTTATGTCATAGAATCGGAAACAAATATTTACATAAATTAGATTTTAAAAAAATAGAAAAGAATTTCTTCTCTTTTTTCACGAAAATGTATGTACTTGATAGAATTTTGCATTTTTATGGATTGCCTACCAATGGTTTACGAATGGAGGTTGGCTATTGACTGAGTCTGAGTAATCTTTCTTCGTTTTCCATTTCAAAGGGCATCATTTGAATCGATGTTTTCTGTGAAATCCGTTCTGGTCAATCTGCAATCAGTTTCACATCGTATATCCGATAGCAAACGACTGTGCTTCATTTTCTCTTATAAAGAAAAGTGGTGAATACAGACGGTTGAAAAAAAAGATCCCTTTTGAATAAACGCGGACATCCCCCTAGAGCTTCTCTTGTGTCACAGTGCCTCCGAATGATAACCAAAGAAGTGGAAGCCAAATGGAATTTTCACCTCATCGTGACATGCATTTTTATAGAAAATTTCGGTCATGTCATTTCTCGGTTTGTTGTATGAAAAAAATTATTTAAAAAACTTATCTACAAGTAAGTTAAAGAGAAAGGTCAGAAATGAATTTAAAGGATTGAAACATTTTTCTACAAATTAATGGACATTGATTGCAATTTGTACTTTTGCCACACAAAAAAAAGAAAGAAAATGAAAAAAACCCGTCGATTATATCAACGTGAACGCCTTGTGAAGGAGATCCTGAAATTGACGTTAATCTGACCGGTGAGAATAGCTTCGATTTCCTCGGTCACTGACAACAAATCGAAAAGAGTTTTCTATAATGGCCCCTTAAATTGCACCATACTGATGAAAGGGATGAGATAAAATCTTTCTAATTTTTCAACTTCACGAAGTTGCACACATATTCGATATTTTCGGAGTAAAATAATTCACAAGGTGGATTTGGAGAAACTTGTGTCACATATTTTGATATCAATTTGGAAAATTGATTCAACTTGGGGAAATGGAACGTTTGGTGGAAGAAAGTGGGAGAACTTTGGTCTCGTGATATCTCTTATAAATAATCTAGGAGTCAGGAAGGGGTCGATGTGAGGTTAATGGCTTCGATTTTTATAGTTGGAGAATGCTGGTCATCCGTACTCGTCTCACGTGGTCGATTTTCTAGAGTACCTGTGGAGACCGGAAAGACACTCAACATTAGCTTCAGAGGCCATCAGTGGCACCAAGGTCCAAGCGTTTACTCTAAGGACGGTCTGACATCAGCCCTCCCCACCCTCCACGAAGATTGAGTGAAGAAAGAAGCTCTGCTTCCAGCAGTAGCTTTTGTAAGAACGGAAACGAATATCGGATTCCGATAAAAGAAAATCGAGCTTTGAGGACCTTTCGCCTCGACCTAAGCAATTCGAAAGTCCAATGGAAAGCCATTCGAGTGAGAAGCTTCCGTTTTTGAAATTTAAAGTCTCCTACTTGAGTGGCAAAGTCTTCAAAAGCATTTTTGGTTTTCAGAGAAAAATTCCCCCCCGCTCTTTTCTCCAACAATTTCTCGTGCCCTTTTTTTTCCCTTGCAATCAAGTTACTTTTCTTCGGCCGTGTTGGCGAAAGCATTGCAAAAGCATTGCAAAAGTCATTTTTGTACAAGGAGCTCTCATCAAAGAGAATGGCACCGTTTTCAACAAGTGAAATAAATCACTGTTTGCGCCTCCGTGGCATCGGGCTTTTCGACGACCACCTCTCTCTCTCCACCCTATCGTGTTTTACAATTACGGTAGTTTTATGACTTTCTATCCCCAGCAGAGACTTCTGGCAACTTGTGATTGCGCAAGTTTCTGGTTTACGAGTGCGGACGCCCGAGCTATCTGTCGGTGATTCCCCTTTTACGGTCACCATTGCTTTGGAACACAACGTTGCTCTTACATTCGTATGTAGATGGGAATACCTAAACTTTGCAGATGCTCCTTTCTTCAGGTAGAAAAAAGAAGGGTCCGTCAAAACGGAAACTACTGCATTTACGCTCAGGTTACGAGACGTCGTTTTCCTCCGAGGGAATTGATGCCAAAAACGAAAGGCATGAATGAAATGATCAAATAACTTTTTACAACCGCCACCGAATTTAAAACTAAACACTTTGCAGGAAGATTGCATAGGAACAGGTGTTATTGCAGAAACTTTTCGGAAAAAAAATTAGTAGGTGCTTTCTATTCTTCTTTAGTAGTTCTATAATTATGAGATTGAAATTCAATGCTTGAAAGTAAATTTATTAAAGCATTGCAGAATGCTACTTATAGAGTCTTTGATAGTGAATTGACCGAAATTGTGGAGGGTGTTAACGAAGCAGTTTGCTAATGAGGTGTGACACGTAGGTGGTACAGTCAATGCTGGAGGGCTGCTTCAGACACCCCATTGCAGACGTCTGATGGGGTTCGACATGGTGAGTTCGCGGATTTCCATTCTCTTATGGAGCCTTAGCAAAAGGGGGGATCGCAAACGTACAGACATGAAAGCGAGAAAGCGCCTGCGTACTATTCTGCCTCGCACACACACACACACACAACACTGAAGAAAATCTTTTGAAATCAACGTTGGAATGCAGTACTTTCGATCCTGCACATCGCACCTCATACTTGATCCTGCACAAAGCTCACCGTGAAGCCCCATAGGTATGAAACGACCGCTCCGTCACATTGTACACAGGGAACATCGTCTCTTTCACCAACACGTATGTGCTGTAGATAACTTCCAGGCACCACTTGTCGCACTTACATTATACCACATTCAACGTCAAGGAAAGTCGTGAAACACAACACCTTAGTGCCAACGCGAACCTTTGTACATGTCAAAAGAGTTGATAAGGTGTAATGCACGACCCGTAATGCCTATAGGATTAATACGGCTCTTATCATGTTAACAAATCCTCGAGATTAATGACCTTTATATTTGCATATAGTTTGTCTCCAGCAACTTTCCTTTAAGATCCTTCATAGTAGAAGAAAATGTGAAAATACTTTCCCCGATAGTATCTATTGTTCTCCTTAGTCACACTTCCAACATCCTGATGACCATCACAATGATAAAATTTGTCCCCAAAAGATAATCAGGGTAAAAATAGTTTCTAAAATATTTTTTCCCGAATCTTCTAAGGTATTCTGAACTACTATCCTTTTTGGAAAAAGGCAGAGCTCGGATCGTCTTTAAGACTCAAAAAAAGTCGCTTTAGTCACATAAATTCACAACAAAAGTCACGAAAAGTCGCATAAAATTTCCAAAAAAGTCGAATTAAATTTTAGGGAAAAAAACGTCAAAAAGGAAATTGTCAAAATTGTAAAAAAAAATCATATTTCTCGCCAACACTTACTTTAACATCAAACAATCTGGAATAATATTTAATAAAATTTAATAAAATGCGTGGCAAAATTTTAAATAGAAATTTTTAACATTTTTTTTTAAATCTGTTAAAAATTTCAATTATTTTTATAAACAATAAAATTCTTTTCCAAAATTCAATTATTTAAAAAAAATTTTATAAAATGCCTCTGTCATAATTTCAATTATCTTTATAAATAATAAAATTCTTCTTCAAAATTTAATTACTTTTAAAAATTTTTTTAAAAAATCTGTTAAAAAATTCAATTACATTTTTATATAATAAAATTCTTCTCTGTAATTCATTTATTTTCAAAGAATTTTACTAAAATTCTTGTCTGAATTTCAATTATTTATCTATTTATTACTGTACATTTGTAATTATCTTTATGAATAGTAAAATTCATCCTTGAAATTCATTTATTTTCAAAAGTAATAAAATTCTTCGCAGAAATTCGATTATTTTCAAAAATTTTTTTTTAATTTCTCGTCCACATTATCATTATTTTCATAAATAATAAAATTCATCATAGAAATTTAATTACTTTCAAAAGTTCTGATAAAATTCTTTGCTCAATTCAATTATCTTAAGAAATAAGAATATTCTATTATTTTCAAAGTTTTTTTAAAATTCTCCCCACAATTTCAACTATTATGAAAAATATCAAAATTCAATTACTTTTAAACATTTTTAAAAAAAATCTGTTCAAAATTTCAATTATCCTTATAAATAATAAAATTCTTCTCTGTAATTCAATTATTTGCAAAGAATTTTAATAAAATTATTGTCAAAATTTTAATTATCTTTATAAATAAAAAGATTCATCCTAGAACTTAAATTATTCTCAAATTCTTTTTTTTTATAAAATCTTATAATATAAAATAATTATTTTATCACTCGGTCATCTTTAATTATTATGAAACATAAAAACATCGATTGCTCCTAGTCGAAGACTCGGAGTGATCGATTTCTTCATGTTTTATAACAATTTTTTATAAGTAGTTTAATTTCAAAAAGGTTTGAATTTGAATGTTTTGAGGAATTCTAATTCTTATGGAAAAATAATAATTAAATATTTATTTAAAAAAGAAGTTATTGATGTTTTTTTGAAAAATTTGAAAGAAATCTGTAAATAAACTTAACAGAACCTTTGTCGGACTAAAACTTTTTCTTTTAATTTTATTTTTCGGAAAATTTTAAAAATTTCAGTCATATTTTACTAAAAAAAATCTCGAAAAAGTCGATTAGTCGCATCTTTTCAGAAAAGAGTCGAAAAAAAATTTTTGTTTCAAACCTGCAATAAGTTTTAAGAGAATTAACTCGAACCAAACAACCTTCACTATTCGGGGTGCATCAGAAATGTGAATGTCAATTAAGCTTCAAACTTCTCTACCTGTAAAATTAGACTCATAAATTGATCATCAAAACAAATAAATTATTTTCCCGTTTGCCGCATCATAACTGTCAATTAAATATTCCCTCGACTGCAAATGAAAACTTTATAACTTGAATGATGTTTCATCGACAATCGAATTAACTAGTACTAAAAATATTCCATTTTCAAAATCTCACTATCTCGCACTCGAAACAAATTGATCTATAATTGAACACAGTAATATTTTGAAACTAATAATACATATATAGGTCATTGTTGACAGAAATCCAACATTGTGAGCTGAAATGGAGGAAAATGTCAAAGCTAATCAGATGAAGCAAGGCACTAGTAACAGTTCAACAAATGCATCGGCTCTCGCACAGTGGTATATGTGTGGGAAACCGCGTCGCCTATAATTTGATTTAAAGTCACTGTCCGAGAGAAATACGTATGCGTTGGTGGTCACTCGTGTAACGTCAATGTCAAAGTGTAGATACGAATTCGCGCATATGCAGTAAATCGTGAATACGCAAAAACTCATATTGCCTATCAGGTGACTGTAAATTCTGTAACAATATCTCGTAAAGTAAAAGCTCTCTCGTGCGCACAACTTCGTATTTTATGATCGTGTCGGATAATTGGCAAGATTCAAAATGAACGAGCGAAGCCCCTCGTTATTTTATGAATAACCCAAAATCAATGACACCATTCGCTAGTCCCTAAAATATACTGCGCAAACATCTTAACACCAAATATTCTTTTAATTCCAAATTTTAATATCTTTCATTTTAGAATCCACAGTAATTCGTTAACACCGCAATGGATTAAAATAATCTGCAATGGTTTAATCTCTCTAGGATTAAATTTACACCAAAAGGGATTAAAATAATATATTTCGGTTTTATTTTTAACTATGAATGAAACTTTATTTTCAATAAAACACCAGAGTCAACGATTTGGAAAAATTCAACGAATTTAGCTCCTCCAGAGAGAGAAGTAAGTTAGTTACTAACTAACTTAATAACATAGTTTACTAAATTCAATTGTGTTAAAAATTTTTTTTAAATTCTCGTCAACATTTCAATTCTCTTTATAAATTATAAAATTCTTCTCTTATATTAAATTATTTTACAAAATTTTAACCAAATTCTTGTCAAAATTTCAATTTGTTTCGAAAGTTTTCTAAAATTAATAAATTTCAATATCTACTACTTCAAAAAAATTTTTCCAAAAGAATTTCATAATAAAAACAATTTTCAATACAATTTTATGCAAACATTCAATTATTTTCATAAATAACAAAACTCATTGCGGAATTTTAATTATTTTTAATGCAATTTAAATTAAATTCCTTGAAAAATGTACTTATTCTTAAAAATCTTACTAAAATTCCTATGAAAAGTCCAAGGAATTTAATGATTTAAAAAATATGTTGATAACATTTTTTATGAGAATTTAATTTCAAGAAACATGAAAATAATAAATTATTTATTTTTGTATTTAAAATTTTAAATAATTGAATTCTCGTCGAATTTACTAATAAAAATGGTTTTAAAAATGAATTTTAGTTAAAATTTTAGATTATAGGATTAAAAACATTATAACTTGAATTTTTAGAAATAATTAAATTTTCAAAACGTTTCCTACTAAAATCATTGGAATTCTTATTTTTTCATATTTTTGACAAAAAATTCTGTACAATTAATTCCTTTTAAAAGTTTAATAGGATTTTTATTGAAATTATTTCTAGTTTTTATTTTTCAATCCTATATATTTAATTGCAGAATTTCCGAATAATTGAAATTTTGTAAAATTTAATTTGTAAAAGATCCCAAAGTTCTGAAGGTTCAAATGATCAAAATTTATTTATTTCTTCTAAAAATTAAATTTTTATTGCAATAATTCTACTTCACTATCCACAAAAATTAATTACTGAGTTTGTAAACGTAAAATATAAGTTATAAAATTTTTTTATGATTAGTAATTTATTAAAATATCTTTAATAAAAAATATTTCGTTCATTTGAACGTTAAAAACTTGGGGATCATAATATTGTAAACGAATGAATTTGAAAATTCTCATAAAACTCATCGCAGTGTTTCAATTATTTTCCATACAATTATAATTGAATTCCTTGAAAAAAGTAATTATTTTCATGCATGTTTTTAATAGAATTCGACAAAAGAATTGAATTATTAAAAAAATTGTTAATAAAATTCTTTATGAGAATTGAATTTTTGTGAAATAGTCAACTATTTAATAAATTATTTACTTTTGCATTTAAATAATTAAATTATTGTAGAATTTTTTTAAAAATTGATTTTCATTTCATAAAAATGAATTTTATGTTAAAATTTAAGATTATAATTGAATATTAAAAGAAATATAGCGAGTGAACTTTTTGGAAATAATTGAATTTTGAAATGAATATTTTTGAAAATGTTTAATTGAAGTTTTTGAATATTATTTGATGTTTTTATTTTTTCTAATTTGCATTTAATTAAACAATTTAGGAATAATTGAAATTTTGTGAAATTGATTAATTATTCAAAATAATAGATTTAGAGTAAAATTGACAAATTGTAGTTGAAAATAATAATTAAATTGAAATAATGAAAATAATTTTGAAGAAGAATAATATTCTTATAATATAAAATAATGATTTTATCACCAGGTCATCTGTAATTATTATAAAACATGAAGAACTCGATCACTATATTATTTATAATATAAAATAAATATTGCCGAAGAGTCGGATTTATCGATATCTTTATGTTTTATAGTTATAAAAAAAATTTAATAAACTATAATTTCATTGAGATTGGAAAATTGAAACTTAACTATCGAAAATAAAAACGGGGTAGACATAATACTAGGCTTTGTGCATACACAATAAGGCCAGGAGAAATTATGTATTTATGTACCTAAGGAGTTTTGTCGTGAAATGTGCACATGAGCTTTCTAGTTTCTCGATAGTACTATCCTTCGTTCTCAGGAAACACCTCCATATAAACTTCGCCTTGAGGCTAGTATTTCCTGGTAGTTCCCAATAGAAACCATCGCATTAATTATTCTGCGTCCTCGCGCAAGTTTCAAGTCCTCAGGGTAGTAGCAGTACTTCCAAGAAGACCACGAGAAACTCGATCGCTGAACGTGCAGTACACAAAGACAGAGCACGTTACAGAGACTATCGGCTTACTATTATGGAAAGAAAATAAACTGAATGTTACATTACTCACTACATAATACAAGGAAATTGCTCCAAACGACAGAAATTTTTCCAGAATTCTAAACTGTTCTTGTAAAATAGGTGCAATTTCTTTTCAGGTGCGCAGTTGAGTTGAAAAATTTACAATTTGGAATACTATTTTAAATTAGGATAACATTGAGAAAATTTAGTAATTCATACACCAATGGTGTTTGCTCCTTAAAATGATAGCGTCATGGGATTGAGGTCGCGCGTAAATTTCCGGAATCTTGGTTGATTTATCTCTGTCTAAGATATAGCTTGCTCACCTGAAGGATTTAAATGGAGGTTTTGCTGTTGTCATGTCAGTGGCAGTTTGTAATTGCAGTATGCTTGGATTAAATTGCAAGTTGGTTACGTATAGCTGATATTCGACTCATCGCAAATTGTGGAAAACTCACTGTTTTTCCAAGGGGTTGGAATTTTGCGCTCGAGGGCGAGCTGAGAATCAAGCCACCCGATGTGGCTATAAGGATTTGTTAGTCAAACACTATTGCGGGTGTTACGATAACAAATCACGCTGAGCGTGAACGGGCTTCTGCCCCAAATACCAAGACATCCAATTGAATCCACTGAGAAAATCACTTTTCCCCTAGGATTTTCAACTTTAAGAGGCCAAAAATGAACCGTAATCATTTATTTCATTAATAGATTCATTCAGATTTTAATTCTCCGCATGAGATGAGTAAATTCTTCATTATACACATATTCGAACACTTCTACATTTTCAATTCTACATACCATTTAAATGGCGCAGGAAAACTTCCATTTGAATTTAGTCTCTTGAGAATACCTCTTAGTTATACGGTTTGGGAGAAGTTACGACATGGTAATTAAGGGATGAAATTAAGCTCTTCGCGAATACGATTATTGTGCGGCGACTATATATAGGAGAAAACTAATAAATGAAACACAGTGTAAAATGGAATATAATAAAAATTTCGACTAACGTCGTCGTCATATTTATTGTTTTCGTGCAAAATGTTCCTGCTACTGAGGATAAATGTAAGCTATAACCGGAAATGTGTACTTGAAATAGACTGTGGTTTGGGGTGGAGGAGGAGAAGAAAAAGCGGAAATAGAAAAGGAAGAAGGTGTAGACGCAGTCGACGCACGTATTCCATCAACGCGGAAGCTGCTACGATGTCGGAACCAAAAAAGGAGTTGGCAGGACCATATTCAGCAGCGTGTCAGTTGGAAGATAAATGTACTTGAAATCGCGCACCCTTTTACCAATAGCGTACTGAGAGAGAGAGAGAGTTCTATCATTATGTTCTCTTTTATAGGATACATACTGTATTCGATTTAGATCGGCATCGACCAACTAGATTTAGAGCGTGCCTCCTTTTTCCATTAACTTCACTCAAAGTCTCCAAACAACCCTTTCGAAGCAATTTTTTAACAAATGTTTCAACAAACGTTTTAACAAATGCTTTAACAAATGTTTCAACAAATATTTCAACAAATGTTTTACTTTCTCCAAAAAGTTGCTTCATTCATCTTTTTGATTATTTAGAGGCTCCCACTTGCTAATTTTCAATTTTTGTTTAGTTTTAGAAACAATTTTTTTTTGTTTTCAGTATTCTTATATTGTTGAGTTGCGAATTTACCTTGAAATAACAATTTGCCGTTGTATAAGAGTAGACGTGAAATTCTTATATCTTCAAAAAGTTTAGTAACTTAATTCATCTTGAAGAGTAGTTTTAAATTGGTTTCCCCTTCATCCTGGGATAAAAAATTAATCTGGGAAACTCCGGGGATGTCGAATACAAGATTCCGCATTCACCTTTTCGTATCGACAGAAACAAATAAAGCGCCTGCTCGACCTACTCTTCCACAGTACCAGGGAGTGGCAGCATCCAATCGACCTTTGACTGTAATCGATCACGCTGTAACTTACTCATGCATTTCGGCAATAAATCATTATATTGGAATAATGCATTATTAAAACAGAACTATTTCTGTAGCAACGGCAATTTTCTGCAAATCTCTTGTTTATTTACATATAGTTGATTGTGTAATTTTCATTCATGGAGTTTTTCTTGTCGATTCTTATATATAGGTTCCTGATGAGAAACGTTGATTATCATTGCAGATCAGTAAAGTTAAATTTATTTGACATTCGCTCAAATATGTTAAACAGAGCGGATGATGAGTAGCTTAGTTGGTAGTAGCTGGAGGCTGTTCATCGAGGGAGGTGCTTGTCTTGCATCTGACGTTGTGTCTTACTTATGGGAAGATAGCAGGTTCCTCGAAAGTGGTAGTTGCGTCGCCAATAACTCAGCTACTTGTGGGGGGTTTCAGAAGTGGAACTTGTTCCACCCTAAGCTACCATTCGCCTTCGTCGTCGTAGTCGCCAACTCGCGTACACGGCCCATCTTTGCAAACTACCAAGTTTCCCAACCGAAGGGATGTGTATGAGAAATTAGAGAGAAGTCTAACGCTAAATTCCCCTTACCTATGGGATCAGTAATTACTACGAGTGCCCGACTCCGATCATTAATTTACCTTCAATTTCAAATGGTGTACCTCATTCCAAGTTTCTCCTCTACTAACTTCAGTGGCAGTATTTTTTCTCTTTCTCTCTCTCTTCTCTTGTGTTCTATTTAAAAGAAAATAAAACAGCTCTGAACCTATAAAAAAAAGGGTGTAAAAGGAGTAAAAAAGAAAGGAGGAAGATGATTTTCTTTCTCTGTTCTCAACGAAAGACCAAGCCGAATGCAGAGGTACTTGTCGGTTACGAAGGAATATATATCGAGAAATTCTCTGAATCTCCCTTGAGGGCAGACACAGTCTCGAGGTTAGAGAAATAAACGCTTTACGCTTCTCCATGATTCTGCGGGAACAGCTTCTTTCTCCTGTTTAAGAACCGGATTGAAATATATATTTATATATGCACAAGTACTTAGCTTTTAAATTGAATTTCTCTATATCTTAAGTAACAATTTTTACTTTTAATAAAAAATCAAATGAAAATTGGAAACCTCGTCCGCTTCAGTGGCTCATTCAAACATTTTTTTTTAATTTAAACTAGAAAATCGTATTCGATTTAGTTTGTAAAGAAAATGCTATTTATTCAGCAATTACTTATTTTTTAGATTAGGAATTCTTTAAAATGTCTCTTTTTACTTGTAACAACTCTTGTTGCTATTACCAAATGTTTAAAGAGGTCAATCTTTCTCCCTAAATAAGCTGCAAGTGTTAAAAAAAACCGCAAATAAATCAATACACAATGATTATAAACGAAAATTCCACTTTGAAAAGTTGTATTTTTTTGCAAACATCATGAAATGGTACTCAATCATCTGAGTTCGTGTCAAACAGAAAGGAAAGAAAATCATTCAGTAAATTAAGTTTCAAGTCTTTTTGATTAATGTTCCTTTCAGCTTGACACCCTAACTCACTGTTCCAATTAGCATTCGCAGCCAACCACTTATTCATTTATCACTTTTGCAAAACACTTATCTAAACAATTTCAATGTTCCTCCTTTTCTGATTTTTTAATAATTATTATTTCTGCTTCTAAAGAATTATTTTTATGAACATTTATTCAGGAAAATTTTATTCATTTTCTCCAATTGAATTGAATTTTTGTCTCCAATTGAAGAAAATTTTAATTTCTTATAATCGGGACTTAAAAACAAGCCATTATCTTTGATGAGTATAAAATCAATAGCAGTAGGAGAAGAGAATGTTTTACATTGCCAAAATATTGGCATGAACCAATTCCAGGCATTGACAATTATGGATAAGAACGAGATTGGATTACCAATTGCATAATTAATTCACATTATCATACATCAGAGAAATTAACGGTACTGATAGAATTTACATAAATCAAGGGTGGGAAATCAATGGGTATCAATATTTGTATAAATTTACGGGGGCTAATTACTTGTCTAATTCTATAGCAAAGCTTAAATATCATCTGTGACTAAACAGACAAATATTAACATGAAAATCGTCAAGATTATAATTAAACTAATTAACTGGTATAGTTAATTAAAATCCAAAACATAGAAACTTTTTAAAAATATTCATTTATTTTTTTGTATTTAATATTGAGAAAATTCTCTGAAAGGAGAATTAATCGATAGTCTTTAAAATGAGTTTGAAATGTTTTGTCTCAATTTAAAAAATTTACCGATTTAGAAAACTTATTTGTAGTTGAAAATTTCTTTTCCTTTGGCAAACCTATTCTCACTTTTTCGCAACCTCGTCTTCCTGAGTAATTACCCTTCCCACACCATGCTATTTCTTGCCTCTTCTTTTTTCGTGGTTTCACCTGTCAAAGAATGTTTCCTAAAAGGAAGGGCAAAATGGAGAATTATTACCAAGTCGTTAAGTATTAGACCATACTTAGTTGCCTAATGTATCGGAAAATATATACGTTCTCGCGTGGGTAAAATTGAATCCTTCACGCGTCAATAACATTGTGTATTGAAAAAAAATTCTCCGCCCCTATTTCTCTCAGGAAAATATACTTTTCCTGTCAGATATATATTTTAATATTTTTTTTGTAGTGCTATCTTTAAAAATAATAAAATAAAGTAATAACGATAGGACAAATATTTTCACGCTTAATTAGATTTAAAAAAATTCTATTCCATTTGTCTGTTTTGTGAGTGTAGAAAAAAGACTCCTAACAGAAATATTTTATTCATTTTTTTAGAAAAGAAATGTTTTATTTTTTTTAACTTGTTAGGGAAGCGTCATCGCGCTGAGCAGGGCAGTAATAATTAAAAATTTTGAGATAAATTCACCTTCCTGTGTTGAAAATTGAAATATAATAGAAGGTTGGAAAAATATTCTTGTTTATCAGTTTTGCAGCAGAATAAATCGCATCTTGTTTATAAAATCTCTTTGTCAGATATGGAGAAAGAAAAATGGTTTATGTGTCTTGAAGAGAAACCTCAGTCAGATGACCTATATCAACTCCTGATGCAAGTGTTAGACAGGATCACTTTATTCTTTATAGCACACAAATTGATTCTTTATGGCGCAACAGTAACTTATCGAATAACAGTTTGATCACCGATATTTCACGAGCAGTGACTTTATTGCCGTTGCAAAGCTTGTGTACCAGAGAAATTCCCCTCTCTCTCGCTCTCAATTCTGAGATGGTTATTTACCTTTAAAAACATACATTTTCTTTCATTTATTACTAAACACTTTTCAATGACTACTACTCTCTCTCTCTCTCTCTCTCTTTCTCTCTGTAAAAAAAGTCGTGATATAGAAAAAAATAGTCATTTACAGTGATAATTTCACTCTGACGTTTTTGGAGAAAATTTGAAATATTGAGCACGTCAAGAAACAGCAGCAGTCGAGTTAAAAGAGAAAATAACATACAACACAGGAGAATTTAATTTTGCGTGTAAATTTTTGCCCCAAAGAAAGAAGAAAAAAAGAGAAGATAAAGTATTTTTCAAAGCTAGCTTAAGTAATAGTTTTTAAAAAAAGGAACAAATTCCCAGTATCTCTCTCTCTCTCTCTCTAGCGACCTCGATTTCATCTACTTTTTTTCCAGAGCTTTTTATTCGCATTCACACCGAGAAAACGGTTTCGGGAACGGAAGCAATAAAATACGAGCAAAATACTATGGAGACAAAAGAGAACCTGCTGTCTGCCGACTGTATCAAAATAAGGATCACGTCCCCCCAAAAAGCTCATTGGTGTTAAGAAAAAAAAAAGTTTAAATGTCTATTATTTCTCTGAATAAATAAATCAAACAATCGCCTTTCTCTATGAGATGTTGTTTTTGGCAACAAATATTAATATTTCTTTTTCTTCAAACAAAAAAAAATTCGAGATTTGAATAGAAAAGTTTTCAGGTAAAATAGAAACTATCTTGTGTGTATTTTCTGTTCAGAATGCTGATATGAATAAGAAGCCATTTTCGGGTAGAGATTAGAAGAGAGAACTTGAAAGCCGGTTATACAGTTGCGACTGTTTCAACCGCAGTAGGAAAACAAAGGAACCGCGTAAGTCTTCAGGATTTTCCCAGGGAATTTATAAAACCACCTAACCAGACTCATAGAAGTTAACAAAAGTTTTGGAATATAATTTTGATTAAAATTCTCCTCTTGTCATAATTTCTGAACGCACATTGTTTCAATGAAAATGGTCCGAAATTTATATTTTTCGGTTGAAATTATTCTTTTTTAGAAAAATAAAATGCAAAGTAAAATTTCAATCTCCTATATAATTCGAGTAATCGCGGTAAAAACAATCGAGGCCTATTAGATAAGAACAAAAGAATCTTGGGATTGGTTCAGGGAACAATTTTTCGTTAGAAATGATCCCCAAGGAAATAAAGAGTCCAAGGTGGAATTTCCTGGTAACATCCGCAAAATTTATTATCATATTCTTCTGAAAGGGGCAACGACCATGCTAATCATAATCGATGGCGTCATTCTCGAGCAAATGAACATAAATCAAATTCAAACAGTGTAAAGTGAGAAAAATCCGGATTTTTTCAAATTCACGACTAAAAACGAAATATTCATGTATATTAAATATTCATTTTTACATATGTAAAAAATGAAAATGAATGAATTATATTTAGTTTTATGAAATTATATCCAAAATATACGTTTCAATGTGAAGAAAATTAAATCGTGTTTTGACTATATACTTTAACAGAGGTAAAAAAAATCTGTTATTTAGTTTCTCGGAATATGTCAAGAAGGTCACGCTAGAATTGATAAGAATCGGAGCCTCTGGGTCCTAAAGAGAAATTGAGCTTTTTTTGGGAGATATGGAGTAAACTTAGAACTACGAGGGCTTAGTTTCTTCAGTTTACGAAGAGAGGATGATAAAATCTTAACTGCCTGGATGTGTACGCATCATGTTGGTCTCGCCACACCTGAGACCCGAGGGCACGTCACGAATAAACCCTTACTCTATTTAGGGCGACAATCTCGAGCAAGTCGAAAACAAGAAATATAAAAAATGATCTTAGGAAAATTTTCAGACTTATTACCAAAAAAAACACATTTTTTCTTTCTTAGCATTATTTATCAATTAAATTAAATAAATCTACTAAATTCTAATGTATTTAAAAATTTTGTTGAACACAAAAATTACATGAAACTGAATTATTGAACATAAACATCAAATAGTTAAAATTATTTGAACTATAATTACAATTTGGAAATAAAATAATGACAGTAATCAAGAACTTATAAAAATGAAAAATTAGTTATTGTATTTTATTGCAAGGGGTTATTATTAATGCTTTCAGTATTAAATTTATTATCCTGATAGTTTCATTATTTTGTGGGAAAATTGTCAATTACGATACTTATCATCCCACCGATTCGTAATCAACGTTACAATTCAGGAAGGGAAGAAAGAAACGAGAGGCAAGAGGAAAAATAGCAATTGAGAAAAGTCTGAGAGACACGTAGCTCGCCACGGAAACACGCTTTTCCGGCGGAAGTAAAGAAACGAAAGCGCAGTCTGCACGCAGCTTTCTCTTCGAACCTTTTTCTCCTCTTCTTCTTCTTCTTCTTCTACTTCTTATTTCAACCCCCCTCTCCTAAAACTTTCATAAGGTTCGCACCGATCGTGAAGTTTTATTTGCACATAGAATTCAGTAGTTTTACGACACCAGATGCTTGTTCATTTAACTGTCAAGGGATTAAACAAACAGATTGGAATTTTTTTTCCAAAAAAAATCGTTTCTTCAAAAATTGAAAAAAGGGTCATTTTTAAAAACTTTTCCTTATTTAATACTTGAAAATCAAAACTAAACTATTACGGTGTAAATAATTTTTTCATTTTATAATTTCTGTTTGATTTGATTTCCTTTTTTGAATTAAGTATTTGAGAAAATTTTTTTTAAATTTTCAAACACTAATAATAAAAATAAAATTGTTTCAGAAGGAAAGCTGCGCAGAGAACGGGAGCACAGTAGCGACACCTTGACGGTAAGTTCATCAAGGAAATTTAGTGCTTGTTAAATTGCGATGTGAAAAGATAATCTCGACACCTGAAGATTGAAAATAATTTCTATTCATTATATCAAATCTATTTTATTAATTTACACTTCTGAATTAGTTTAGAGATTAGAAAGCAGTTTCCCTCTAAGGGATTTAACTAACTTCTGCTAGTTCCATCGAGACTATTATATTAATTTCTATTATTAAATATTAATGCTCACTAAATATAGAGATGAAATACGTTTTCTCTCTAAGGGACAAATCAACCAATCTTAACATTCCCGAAAGCAATAAATAGTTTTTATTCATTTACTTTACAAATCCCGCAGAATTTCGCAAATAAAAGTAAACAAATTTTACGAATAGGCAAAAACTTTACATAAAATTCAATATCAAGAATTCAATTCAAGTGTATAATATTTCTATAATATAAACCAGTCTATTAATTTAGATTGACAATTTTCTTTCGTTTTATGCGTGTGAAGAGGGGAAAAATTCAAGAATACAGATGTCGTGTAGAATAAAAAAAAATAACATGATGAGAAGCTGCTCAATAAAACATAAAGAGGGCGATCAAATAAAAACGAGTCATGGAAAAGGCGTTTTGCTCTGGAGAAGAGAGAGAGAGAGAGAGAAAAAAAGATTTGACTAGATCGGCATTACGAAACATCAGAATGATGCGAAATGGTTCTCTCCAGCCAAACGGCTCTTCTTTTCTCGTCCAATAAAAATACCATCAACGTGGAATAGTAAAATTCTAAAAAATGTATCGTCGTATCGCAGAATGCCGAGAAAGTCGGTTTGGTATTACATATTTAAGCGCTCGATCATCCCGTTTTCTTCCTTAGCGAATATTTTTGATACGAAATTCTTTTATTACTTCTTTTTCTCCTTTTCGAACATAGTCACGAAAAATAAAAGACAAAGTTCGAAAAAATGCAACCTATACTGAAACATTTCTTATTTAATAATACTTTTTTGGCAAATAAATCAATTTATCCATCATCAGTGAATTTTTTAATGAAAAGATTTTTTAGTTTATTAATTTTTGACTTTTTTATTGGATTTCTTTGCTTGAAAATAAGCTCCCCCGTGAAGTAAACAATAAAGACCACGTTATGTGTGGTCAAATACAAGAACCGAGGCTGCATTCGTAATCCCACCGATGACACGATAATGCTGACCACACTGCCAACTAAAACAATTTATAAAAGTCTTATCTGGACAGTTCACTTTAAATTATGAAGCTCTTTATTACGTCTCGCCAACGAAACCCCCTAGGTCACTTTATAGCAAAGTTCGCAAAAATTCCACGAACCACAAAATTTGACAGTGAATAATTATTTTTCCAGAAAAGCGCACATATATGTTTTCCCCTTCTTTTACCTGAAAGAAAAAAAATCACCCATTTAAAAAAAATATATATATATATTTTTACGTAATCGAAAAATTTAACAAAAGCTCACAGAATTCTATTGAAATATCCAAGGTATAACGACTTTTACTTCTATTCTTGCAAAAAAAAGACTTTTTTTCCATAAAAATTATTCTATACTTGTGCGTTAAAAGCCTTCTCTCTGCTTTTAAAGTTATGCAATATTCGAATTGCTTCAATAAATATGAAAATATATTAGTTCTTTTCCGCTACTGGCTTCTCTTGAGTGCAAATATTATACTATAATAAAAAAAGGGCGGCAAAGCGAAATTTAGATACAAAAAATAAATATTCTCTCCTCGTGTACGAAAAGAATATTGTTGAACGATTATAAAAAGAATATTTGTTACATAACTCTCATTTTTACATTCGCTTTTAATTTTATTTTCAATTTTTGTTTTCACTTTTAAAAGAAAAATACAAATTTCCCTCTCATGAAGAGTGGAAATAAAAAACTGTGAAAGTGGAAAAGAATATGAAAATAGTGAAAGTAAAAATTTTCAAGTGAAAGGGAAAATGAAAGTGAAGATATTTGAAATTCAAATAAGTGAAATCTATAAAAGAAAATTAATTTTTCTTGCTGAATAATTTTATAAGTTACTTAAATGTTTCGTAACAGTAAAAAAACGTTTCGTATTTTTTTTACTACAAATAAAAATAATTTACCATGCGAGAATGTTTATATTTCGTATATATATACAAATAAATGGAAATTTGAAAGGGATCTGTTTTAAATGTGCTCTCGATCAGAAATGTATATTCACTGTTTTAATGTATTTATATCGGCGACGGTTGGCGGGTGTCCAATCAGGATCACTGAATCTATTACAGTTTTAATCTAATATCAGAATGTCGTTATTCGTGTCATAATAGTATTAAAGGGTCGCGAAGCGTTGATATACATCGACACCCTATAAATACGTTATGAACTATCGTTACTGGAAAACTATGGACGAAGTAACGAACTGCGAAAATTCATTTTCATTGCTCTATTATATAAAAGGATTACGCCATAATTAATTGTAGATTCATAAAATTGTCAATTGTCAACTCTCAAATTTGTGTACAAAAGAAACACTATCTATTCTCAACACAATATAAAAGGTAATGAATTTTTTAAAAATACTTTTTTATTAAAAAAAAAACAAAATTGAGATATACTGTTCTGAATAATAATTTGCTTTTTTTCTGTTCTTAATAGGATTTTGGTAAATGGAAGCAAGTGCCAACACAAGCACTCTTAATCTCAAAACTTTTCTGGCCACGTTCCTATTTGTCACTGAACTTTGAACCCCATGTTAACTGCGAGCATAAAATAACAACCTGTTTTTGAAATTGTCATTTAAGTGAAGCCAATTTTAGAATACAAATGAAATAAGTTTTGGTCTCTGTTCTTTTCCAGTTACTCTGTAAATCCGTTTATAATTTAACTGAAAAAATAATTAGTAAGATAAATAATTTAGAAAAATAGTCATTTACCTTTAGGGGAATGTTTAAAAGTACCCAAAATGTGTAATCCTTTTTTGATATCACTCAGATACTATACTTGAAAGTTTAACACCAGACAAAAAATGTAAAACAAAAAACATATTGTTATTTAGAAAAAATAACACACTTGCTAAATTTAATCAAAAAAGAAAACAATCCAATTTGCCACGAAAAATTTCACAGGAATGAAAATAAATTTTATGCATTAAATTCTATTCTGCTTCATATTGTGAGCCGTATTATATTTTCCTTGATCATACGATTTTTAAAATGGTAATAATATTATTATTCGTTGTTAATAAAATTAGAGAAAGAAAATCGAGAATGAATCAGAGAACACAAAAAGGATACATAAATAATTGAATTTATATATCATGAAAGTAGAACAGTTTATAAACGATCATTTCCATAGTGAAACGAAACACATGAATTTTGGATACATATATATATAATAATAATAAATTTAATTAGACGAATTTTGAAGAGACTCCAGAGTGTGAAACGTGATATGATTTGCGCAGTGAACGAACAACAGGCAAAGGGATGCAAAACATCCGCACGCTTCCCGGCGACTGGAACTTTACTTGAACCCTGGCAGCGTTAAAGCTTGCGCATGCGACGTAAACAAACCGTAAAGAAAAACAGTATGCAATCTAGTCGCTCTTCTCTGCTTCGAAAAAGAGAAATGTGAATACTTTTTTATTTTCTCCAGCTTACAATCGACAAACGTATAAACGAGCATTGCTCAATAACATTTTTCTCGCTCTCTTGAAACATTTATTGGAAAGGTGTTTTCTTTCTCCTCGATACAAATTAATTATATGTACAAACTTTTTAATTTTTCACTAAACTTTTTATTTTTATTAGTTTGGAAAATAATTCCTACCTGAAAATAAAGTCCCACGATTTTCTTTCGTGAAAGAGAAAATTAATTTTGGGTGTTTACTTTTTTAATTTAATATTTTCACTGTCAGCAACAAGACGTGACAGAAATTTAGAAACATTACTTTCTAAATAAATCAACTGCGCAATATTAATTGAAAGGAAATATTGTTTTTTAATAAAATGAAAATCAAACAATGATTGATGTAACTAAAAAATAAATTGTGAACTTGGTGAGTGAATAATAAAGGTGCAGCGGTGCATCATCAATGCAATTGTTCTAAAAACTCATGATGTACTTCATTCTTTTTTTTACTTTCGAGAGAATTTTAATAAAAAAAAAATCGATGCAGAGAATTGAAGCAGAAATTTCGACAAATTGCATGAATGGATTTCATCGCTATACTGTTATTTTTATTAATAAAAAGTACTTGTGAACTTTCGAATAAATAAACAAAAAATCGAGTGTTTTTCTGTTTAAAGAAAACCAAGCATTGAAAAACGTTAGTGAGATGAAAAAATTATTTAGCTGACTGAAAAATTTAATTGTTCCAATAGCAATTAGAAACATATGGTATCATTGTTAATTCAGTATTTCGAGATGTAATAAGTATCGAGTTTTGGATCATTAAAAGTACGAAGATGTTTCACTACGTGCACCTAATGATCAAGAATGGTTTCGTGTTTCTAAATTGGGAAAAATATTGATATATCTTTGGTTGCTTTTTGGAATTCGAAACTGAATAAGATATTCACCTTAATGGCAAAGCAGGTGGATGGGTAAAAATAATATTGCATAATTTGATGAAACGTGTTTACTCCACATCGGAAGTTATAAGCGGAATTGATCGCGTGTATGCTGGTAAAGTCATTAGTAGCGCGAGTTAACAGAGTTATGGTTGGCAACGGTGTGCGCTGTCTTCATTGAATTACAACTTAGACATCCCAACGCGTGGCTTTATGGCCACCGGATTAGCATGCAAATTCGCTGCATTGAATTTCATAGTTTCGACAGCTGTAACAACCGAATAGATTCGTTACATCAACGCGCTACAAACGTCCCCTTTGCAAAACTCATCCTCCTCTCATCCGCAAAACCCAACGTGGATACTGTGCGATAAGCAAATTGTTTGGACTTTCCAACTACCCAAAACGAAAGCACAACTTCGGCGCACAGAATTTGACTGTGTCAACGAGAGGTCGTTTTAAGTGACTCTCTGTGTATCTCTCTTGTGCATTTAAATCACTTGAAATTGGAATTGTCAATTCCATGCTTTTGTCAACATTTGCATTTTATATACAATTTAAATTCATTATTATTGTCGGAAAAATTAATCTTCTCTCAAATCAAATCAATTCAGTTTTGAGAAGTATAATAAAAATAGGAAACATAATTCAGAGTAAGTGAGTTTACTCTTCCAGTGAATAATATTCAGTCTTTCATTATTCGACATGTGCAATTTTTTTTTCCAATGACCTACATCTTTATTTCTCGCACCGTTCATAAAGTACCACCCTTCACCCTCCATTCTCTTCGTAGTGCCTGTGGCGTGACTAGAAGACTTAAGACACTCTTTAACACAGCAGAAACCCGCATGTAAAGCAAAAATTAAAAAAGACTCCTGATATTAATATTTTAACTCTCAAAGTAAAGAAGAACGCTAGAAGATATTAGACATTTCGCCAGAAAAGATGTGGTACGGCTTACTTTATTGGCTGAGCTAAACATTCTATTTAAAAATTTATTGATTAAAAAACATCTCAACATTTTTCAATCCAAGTAAAGTGAAATTTCTAATTTCTATATCCAGACAAAATACATTTTTCAATTACAAATACTTAGATATAAAATATACAAATAATTAAATATATTATGTTAGACATAATATAGAACATTTCTTTTTTACCTTTTTCCACCAATCTGTATGCTAATAGAACGAAAAAAAAAGTTCTTAAATTACTTTCATACCATTTCTTTTTCCCTCTATTGTTCTTCACCCAAAAACCGATGGTGCACTTATTCATCCGTACATGGTCAGAATTTTAATGAAGCAATGAGATTCTTGCCCTGCTAGCAATTGCAAAGTAGAGGAAGCATTCTACATTACTATCGGGTGTGACTCTTGAAGTAAAATACATCTTGACATTGCTCCTTTGTCTAGTTTGATGTTCTTTGAATAAATAAAAAAAACCTTTGATGTAAAAAACAAAAGTTGTCCACAAGAATAATGAATGCAATTTTATCATTATTGTTTAATTTTCCCACTCTTTACAAGAGGGAAAAATTTTTTTTCCTCTCGCAGGAGAATTTATTTTTCATGTGACAATTATAAAATCTTTTTTATCTCTTAAAAAAAATTTTTAAACCAAATCGATATTCAATTTATCCTCTTTTCCTCTTAAAACCTTTTATCGCAGGATGTAGAAGCATCACAGCCTGCCTTCTCAGTGAAAGCGAATGTCTGGCCATCTTGTGGTTGTATCACTGGCTGACGGAGCATGTACAACCTCTACTTTGTCAGGACGGAATAGATAGAGCTAATTTTAAATTTTCCTCTCAAATCCATGCGAGAGAGGTACTTTTTTAAACTTATTTTAATCCTTCAATAATTCATAATTCATAATTTTTTATTTTTAAATTTTAACTTCCTACTTTCTAAACGACAGATTAGAAGATCCGTATTGAAAGAAAAATTCAAATTTTGAATTTAAAAAAAGACTCAATAAAGCAAAGAGAAATATTTTCTATCCTTTGCAGGATTGCAGGCAAAACGAAAAAGTAAATTAGTTGCATCTTGTATAGATGATAACCTTAACCAGTGGCTTTATTTCAGTAGTGAGTTTAATAATTCTTGCATCAACAGTGTCCGCACTGTGTATGATGAAATGAGCGGACATATGCAAATTGGAATATCCACCGCCAGTCTTCATTAAGTCACTCGCAATCAGTGAGGGTACAGACAAGCGCCGCCAGCAACCATAACACACTGAATGTTTACAATCATGTATCTTATAAATTTATCATATATCAAACTTTTTTCCCCGCAATTTATTTGTCTTTGTATATTGGAAAATTTCAAAAACTCTTTCTATTTTATCAAGATCTTAATTTCCAGTGAGGTAAGGATACCCATTATGTCATACGAAACGAACATATACGTAGAACGTTTGCCCGCAAGCAATTCTCGACTACTTCCTCCTAATATATGTTTTAACCAGTGCAATCTCATTAACCAACATGATATAATTATTTGAAAAGTAACTCATTAAAATTGTCGTTTTCTTACTCTTGAAAAAAAAACTCTTTCTGAAAAAAATACATATATATTATAAGGGTACTATAACGCTTTATTAACTCAACAGACGGAACTTTTCAGAAACTCTTGAAAACTGTTTTTACTCTTACATTAAATTTTTCCAGCACTTATTTAATTTTTTCCCCCCTGCTGCAAATTCGTGGTTAAATTGGAGAAACTTTATTTTTGCGCTATTAGGAAATAATATGCTTTAGGATGAAAAAAATAGCCTTTGAGTGGATTAATTAAAGCATTCTGCGAAAACAAAATAGTCTAGGGGGGATGAAACTTAAAATTAATTTCCATGATGTCCCTTGATACTGGTCGTAATGTAACTTGTATCCCAAAAGCCCTAAATAAAACCATGAATCTGTATGCAGTGTGCGTTGTTACTACTGTCGCCTGTGCTGATTGCTGCGTCCTGCTAGGGGCGGATTGCATGCTGGAAGTATGAGTCAAAAGCAGAGTAAAGGGAGGACTTGTGGGCCGCTTGTGGGACGTTCGGGGGTGGTTTGCAAACAAACTCGTTCTGTTATTTGATTCTGTCCACCTCGCATCACTCGACAAACCAGCGCAGCAACTAGTCCTTTTCTACAATGCTCGTCCATGAAATCATTGTTTCAGCTCTTTAATGAATCTCAAATTTCCAGGTATTCTCTCCATTAACTGAAACATCTGCGTAGAAATCCCCATTTTTTTAAGAATCAGAATCCGAATTATAATTACAATATTTGAATTTATTGTATCTCTTTATATTGAAGAATTTTAGCTAAATCTATAAGCACAAAAAGCTCTTTTAGGCAAAAAAGATTCTATTTATCTGTCAATATAATAGAATCATCAGCACCACAACAGAAACTATATATAAAGTCTTAAAAATTTCAAAGGATTTCTTTAAAGGGTTATGATTTAATATCGAATAAGGTATTTCAGTATAAAACTTTCCTCTTTACTTTTTATTATCGTTTCTTAACACCAATCGATTTATCTCCATAAAAGCCGAGGGTAAATTCAATAACGCTCTACATGAAATATTTACAAGACCATATTTTTTTTAAACGTGCAAAACTCAATTACATTGCGCAAATCGTACTTTCAGTGCAGTTGAAGCGTTCACTTATGTAACTCAATAGAAATAGTACCTAGCATATGCGAATTTATCTTTCTCTTTTTTTACAACAACAACAACAACAAAAAAAAACTTTTCTTAAGGGTTTAAACAAACTTTTAAGGGGCGTCTTCTGTCGATCAGAATTTTCTTCGAAAAACTCCCCCTTTTTTTACAACACAAATCTAAGATATATCTTGTACTTATTTTCGTCTGATGGAAACTTTTTTAATTAGAGAAGTAACCCTTGTAATTAAAAAATGAACATTGTGAAATTAAACGTGAGTTCCCTTGTCACCAGCGTATTAATTAGACAACTTTCCTTCTTTTCTCATCCACTTCACTGATTCTTTAGTGGTTTTTTTCAACACCAACTTTGTCACATTTCTCAAAAGTTGGGAATAATTGTTTTGAAACAATAAACAAACAATAGTGACTTCGAAAAACCAGCAACATTATCAGTTTTCAGTTCCGAGAAAGTGCACACATTGAATGCAAGTTGGTTTATTGTTACCGTCTACACTATGATTGACCATAAAATGTATTACAAAAGGTCACTGGCATTGATTAAAGGACGGACAAGCCAATAAAGTTGAATGCGGATCGTCCGGCTAAACTCAAGTAATTATGGTACCTAGAGTAAGGTACATAGAGATCGTAAAGTGAACAAATGGGACTAACTTTGTTTTATGTGGCGCTATCTTTTTTTTAAGGTGACGCAATCGCCCTGCAACTTCGTTACTTAACGTTCAAGCGAAATGTGTCTAATGAGAAAAGTTGGAAGAGACATAAAAATAGTTGTATTAAAAAAAACTAACCCTTTCTTTCCATTGCATTGTTAATTTTCCAAAAAAATGCGAAATTCCGAGCTTTAATAAATAAAATGATTATACATTCTCCTATATCAATGCAATCGTTAACTGGAAAATGGACTAGAAAATTTTTTTATTAGACTTTATAGACAAAATTTTCTGACCAGTCTAGACCCTACGAACCATAAAATACATCTCGCATTGCGGGTGGAATTCAAACGGCGCATTTGCGCAATGGGATGTGGTGGGAGTGCTTTTCTCTTGTGTGAGAAAGGTGGTAGATAGGTAGATTCATTTATAGCATCCATTTATAGAATTGCATGAATAAATTCTGCCACGCATTTCTCCCAATGTCTCTTTACTTCTTCAACTCTTGTTAACAATTTCGTTGCGGTCGAATATTCCCGAAAGCTCCCTCGCAAAGTTCGATGAAATCAGACTGAATCCACAAATTTGCAAATAATTAAGCTTCTTTGCAAATTTGCTATTAAACCATGAAAAATGTAACTCATTAAAAAAAGGCAAAATTGAAAATAACTTTTTGATAAATCAATTTAGAGGGTTTTTTGAGGTAGTTTTAAAGGATTCTTATAGGATTTTTATCGGTGAAGGAGATCCATTGTAGGCTTTAATGCAGGTTGTAATGAAACGATGGACCCCTACTGAATTTCTCGCTTTCTGAGGTTGGTGTGAGCGGCTCGCCTCCTTTGTAACGCCCAACCAATTTAGTCATACAAATAGCAGCCATTCGCGAGCGGTACGACGATGCGACCGGTTGATATTAAACGCGCCATTAAGTGAAATAATGAAGGCACTCTCTTGCGACCAAGAAGTCGAGATGTTACACCACACACCCTCTCTCTCTTTCTTCAACCCCTATTCTCATTGAGGTATCGTACCTCTGAATTTTTCCTCTATATCCTTTCAGACAAGAAAACGAGAAGGAAGCACAATTTCTTCTATCTTTCCTAACTTCTTTTAGTTTCCAATCAGAATAAACAGAAAAAAAAATAATTTTACAGTTTTCTTCAAAAGAATAACGATTAGAAATGGTACTAAAGGGACAAAAGGAGGTAGTATATACGAAAATTGCAACTTGGGAAAATTTGAACATTTTCTTAAAAACCAAAAACTGTCCCCCAGCCAAAAGGTGTGGTTTTTACTAGGTCGACCAGAACAAGAGCGTTTCATCCCCACATAACCATAAAGTACAGCGGGTCCTTGGTATCTGACAGCAGATTTTCCTCTTCTCTCATCGTAAAATAAAATAAGAGAGAAAAAAAGATGATGATTTATTATGAGAAGAAAATTTCTACCTCTCACACCTTGTAATTGTCTTATACATGTAATTATCGACCAAGATTCAGTTTTGCAGCGAAACTTTAGATAAAAGTTATCCCAGAACTTTTTTTTTTCACCAATAATTTTTGTACCCCGTTTTATTCTCCCATGAAGCTGTAAATCACGAGAACGGATGAATATTTATAGCCATTATTAATGGGCTTATGCTGTTGAGGATTATTCGGACGTCAGGTGAAGGAAGAGTGGGGGGGGGGTTCAATGAGAGAATATAATGCACCATGTGGTCTTTCTCCGCCTACTCTGCAAGCTTGCCAGAACCATTAAAAGGAAACGCGTGCCATGGACACGGCTTTTCGTGGCTTTTTCGATATTTATTGCCTGTTCGTGCTCATCTTTTCGTGACCTTTCCACGCACCCGACCCTCGACCGATGGCATCAGTCACAACTTTCGCACTAAAATTTAAATTAATATAGAAATTTAAAAGAATCTTTGTTCAAAATTATATTGAGTTCAAAATAAAAAAAATGTCTAAACTAGATTTTTCTTTCTTTAATGTACAATGCAAGGTATACACTAGATGGGTATTTTAACGAACCTGGAGTGCCAATATATTGGAGAATGGTGGTTTTTAATTGGTTTCCAAATTTGAGGGTACCTTTTTGTAGCAGAGAATATGGATGCTGCACAAGTCGACGTGTAGTGTGAGGTTTTCACATATTTTCCGTGAATCGTCGCCTGATGTTGACCACTGCCGCAGGAATTTGGTTTTTTGTTGGAGCTATAAATTTTGTCAGTGGAAAGTCGATTTTCACTCCTTTTATTTTCGAAAGAGAAAAGAGGGTAGAATAAAAGCCCCTCGTGTGACCGCGATAGTCGTGAAAATTACTACCCTACCCTACTATATAATAAAGCCTTAAAATAATTCTGCTAAATTTTAACATTTAAAACCCGATAAATCCGCAACATGTTTGTTTTTTTATCGCAAATCATCTAAATTTTTAAATAAACCTACAGAAATAATAGATTAATTCCGAGATGGTGAAATTCGAATCGATAACATCTTGGTGGTGGTGTGGATGGTATTAAAGACGCTTGGAAAAAGGAACCATGGTGAGGGTTTGAAAATGGTGGCCAAGAAAAGTGTTGGAAAGAAGTCCATAACTTGAAATATCCAGGCGAACTACCCGTATAACGGAAATTTAAAGCCACTTCGGAGCCGCAAAGGTGTCATCGTATATTTAAAATTTTATCGCTCTCCTCGGTTCAAATGTGGTATAATCCAAGTGGGCAGACACGTGTGCAAAATAATTTTTTCATTGACACACGCACGCAAAATACAAATTGTCACATCGTGGGAATTTCCAATGTTTTGGAATGAAACTACATTCGTGATATACTTGGGAATTGCATACTCCTAACTCAATTATTCACCAAAAAAACTGCAAACTTTTTTCAAAGGATCTCAAAAAATTTAAAAACCTAAAGTCAAACGAACGAGAATTTACGTTTATTTATTAAACAAAAAAAAAGGAAAAATAAAAACTTAATACTACCAACAGCAGTATTTTTAGTAAATAATTTTCATTGGCAATTTTTGAAGCATAACAGGATTTTCATTTATCTATCTGATACTGTTTCAATATGGCTGCAGATATTCTACTCTGCATGATATAATAGCAACATAATACCTCCAGTAATTGCAGGCGATCATGTGACGCAAACGTTACCCTTAATCCCAAATTGTGCCAATTAGTTACTTAAATTTTCCCTAATAATTTTTTATATTACAAATTGTTTTCGTATTTAATTTTAATGAATAAATTTTTATTGAGATAAAATGTTTAATAAAAAAATGTTTAAGAAAAGTAGAAAATACCTGTCTCTGAAAGATTAAGATCATAAAACATTCCTCTTTAGTTTTAACGGATTTTTCCTGAAAAGGAAACTATGAATCTTTATATTTCTATTCGTTGCTTTATGTGAAAGTAGTGGTTTCTTTATGAAGGGAGGAAAAAAATCTCTTTGAGAGGTTTAGGTTGCCAGGATAAGCACTCAGGACTACCGAAACAATGCCACAGAAGCACCATTATCCAGAGGAATAAATATTTAATAAGATGTGAGATTACGCGGTGGTGGAGTCGACCATAGACTGGGATCGGTACTCATTAATATTAGAGACTGCCGAAAGTAGACAGTTTACTTGGGTAGCAAGAGGATAAGGAAACAAGCTCGTTTTTGGGCACCGAACTATCTATCTTCACATCCACACCCTTGTCTTTAATGCTGTGACCTGCTTTGTCTCTCTCTTTACTACCTCAAGCATCTCAAACTTCTCTTTTCAAGCTACTTAACGTTTCATTCGAATGCAAAAATATTTCCAAATGGAATTACAAATCAATAGTATTAAAATTTTTAATGTTTGATAAAAATTTGGGCTGAATCGTGCGTTTTTAGACAAAAAAACGGAAGAAGAACGTAAAGAGGAAGTCGATGTGACAAGGGCGAAAGGGATCGTAGTACAAGAAGAAGTACGCACTTGATGAGGGTGTGAATAAGTGTGTCTCAAGTGCCTCAAGTGGCTTGAATATCAGTTCATGTACACCGTGCAGAAAATTAAACTCCCAACACATGCGCAAATATATCCCAATAATAAACTGTTGCACTACCCTCAACGAAACGCATAGCAACAGATTCGCCAGTGAAACATTTTCAAATTCACCCTTAATATGACAGTTGACAAAAGATAGTTAATCATAGCAAGACAATTGTCCCCGAACTATAAAGTCAGTAATTGACTTGTTACGTGAAAGCTATTGTCATGAAGAACAATCTTGCATACAGAGTCAGCTTCCTATTACAGGAGACTGTTCTGATTGTTCCAGTAATGCAAACAGTTGCGTTCAACTGAAACGGTCATTTGTGGACACAAGATTGATTAACAGACCTGATGACATTACCTACATGCCACAAGTGAAACACACACACATATATTCCACTTTAATATTTTTAACACAAAAGGAAAAATTAATGATCTTAATTTTGAACGCTGCAGCTGCGCCCGCCTTGTTGTCATGCGAAAAGCGGTAAAAAGAAATGGAAAAAATTCCACAACACAATTATG